>ASXC01015726.1:0-39623 GCA_000411055.1 Leavenworthia alabamica | reverse complement strand
TATATATATGCTACTTCGAAAGATACAAAGAAAGAGGAATATAGAACCCTACCTCTTCTACGATCCTGAAAACTTCGACAATTGAGCTCCCATGTCGCTGTTGAGGTGATATTGGGTCCCAGTGCTATCAAAGAAAGCAAAGATGTGTTATGATTCGAGAAAACAGAGAAAGCCATTCTTTGACCGATCAGAAAAGGAAGCACCAATCTCACCTCTTGCTTAAAAGCTCGCTCCACCCAATTTAAAATTCTTCCTAGCTGTGAATTGATCCATCTTAAAACCAATGTACCAGAGAGAGATTCGAGCTAGCAGATATAAAATTGAGAAATATCAGAGCCAACATGAGTGATCACTCTATTTGACCCTGCTGATAGAGTGGTTTAAGCCATTCTTCCTAGAATTCAAAGTAAAACATATGTGAGTCTGACCTCATATGGAATTAACTTTCTGAAGTAAGGTCCATTAGTATCCTCTCCGCACACAGAAGTCATTAACTCCAGTAAATATTGCTCAAGGCTATCAGCCGTAGGAAAAACAGAGACAACATCCTCAGTCAAGTGTTCAACACCATCAAGAAAAGGTTTCTGAAACAAAATATGAAAAGATCTTATTTATGACTTAGATGTAGTAACCAAAATTTGATATAATGGGAGATCAGGATCAAGCTTACCAACTTATTCCCATAAAGCTTGTGGACAAGGGATGCAGAACATGCAATTGCCTGTGGATGTCTCTGAGATAAAATTGGCATAAATATGGTAGAGTCCTTTTTCATCAGTTTCTTTGTCTCCTCAGCAAGCAATGCCAAAGGGTGCTCATTATTACTGTCTGATCTATCAATGGTAAGTGACATCTGTAAATTGCAAGAATTAGCCTATACCCTCCAATATTGTGCTTCTAATTTTGCACAATGGAAACTGAGTTTGCTCAAGTCTTAGAATGTGCATAATTCGTAAACAAGAACATATATGCCATCTTTGGTAGAGCATCAAGAAATTTAATAAAACACTTACCCTTGTGAACATATTTTTGATGGAAGATGAAATATAGGACTCAATTTGCTCTTGATCTGAAGAATTTAAATTCATCCCCTGTAGACAGAAGTATCCATCATTCTCAGTTACAAGTACAAGAGTCATGTTATAGCTCCACTAAAATGCAGGTTACATACTCTATCAGATTCCTCCAACAAAAGCCTCCAAGTGATCATTGCAACTGTAACTGTATCCTCCATGACAAGTGAGCCCTATAAAAGTTTAGATAAAAAGAACAAAATGACTAACTTCAATGGCGTAAATAGATAAATTTCTACATATGAAACGATAGGTCAAGTTTCTGGACACTACTGAGACTAATGTGTCCATCTGGCATGAAAAATGCAATAACACCTTAGCAAGCGCACAATTCACCAGACAGGTAAAAAAGGCTGATCCTATGTATAATTATTGTAATCGAACTGAAAGTAACTTTTGTGAAATGAATGCATTTGATAAAAACCTCAGCAAAATGCAGATGGTAGTCGCTCAGCTGTTTATCGGTCCAACTCCGTATAGGTGACAAGAAGGACTCGAGGAATGATATCTCTTCATTTTCAACCTTACACTGCAAGGTTTTCAAGTGTATGCGCTCTTGCGGCCCACGCTGTTCTTTTAAGGGGATTCTTTTCAGCTGCTGAATAGCATGTCGCAGAAGTCCTCTTTCACTGGTAATTACATACTGCCATCACACAATATACCCATAAGGACACCATAAAAATTCCAAGTTATAATACGGGAAATTTCTTCTCCATCATTACCTGTCGAAACAATACCCAGGCATAACATGTGTGATGAATGGTTTCTGTAATTCCAAAAACACGCCATGTTGACTTCAATAGCTCAAGAATTTCTTCAACTTCCTAAAAAATAACATGGCAAAAGTTATTTCAAAACATTTAGCAGAAGAAAGCAACAATAAACTGAAACGCAACTTGTCCATTATTTTTTCACAATAATGTATATGGGAGTATCAATATGAGGAACAAACAAAAAGAGGAAACTATACAGCTTAAAGAGTGACAGCTGAAAAGAAGAACAGAAACCTTTAAAATCTAAATATTTTGACAGAATTCACCGACCTCTGTGAGCTTCCCATCATTCAATATGTCAAAGACACAGAGAAGCAATTTTTCATATAGCCTGACATTTAAATGATAGCCATCAGCCCAATGGCACACTTCACCAGTCAAATCACCACGAGCCGGTCTCTCAGCAAGTGAAATAGCAACTTCTCTAAGAGATTTTAAACATTCTGCTCTTTGCACTTCTCCAGCTGAGGATGGGAGAGACTATTAAATAGAAAAGAAATCAAAAGAGAAGTCAACAAATTATGATACCGCTGATGTAAGCCAATTCAATTGGCAGTATATGAGACAAAAGTCAAAGAACTAATATCAGGGAGAACTCCCAGAAAGAAAAAAGACGCTATATGCTTGTTTTCCACAAATAATATCTCATCTTAACCTTTGGATGCTCTAATGCCACACCCTTAAATCGAAACCTATAAAATACCCAATTTTTTTTAGTGGGTATCTCTGCTAGGTCATCATGAAGTTGGGAATTGGCAGATGTTCTTCTACTGGTTAATACAGTGTAGTGACATCCCCTACTGAAAGAACAGGGGATATTCTGACCAAACTTATGAAAATTTGGGTATCTTATAGGGTTACCAAAGAGTGCAGCATTAAAATGTCTACATGCTGTGTTGGGCATTATTTATAGAAAAACACATAGTTGAGAGATTTTTCTGTAGCTTTGCACAATATTTTTTTAGTTCTGATTACATCAAGATGTTAACGCAGTTACAGTTTCAAAAGTTTGTCTTCACATGAAATTTGACATGGGTTGTGAAAACAGAGACATATATAATATGCATGTTCACCTCAATTTTCATTATAAAGAACAAGATTCCGAAGAGAGTCTTCAAGGGAAACCTTTCCGATACTTGATGTCTACACCATGTAATAGATCACAAGAAGACAAAGTAGAAAAAATACCTCTGCTTCTTCAATCCTTAGCAGAAGACTCTTCAGGTCAGTTGCCTTGCGACCTGATTCGCCAAATCCAACGACAGGATTATTAATGAGCCCCTCTGCTAGCATGTTTAACTGCGATACCAAAAAGTTAACAGATGATAGAAACAAATTACTAAAGAAAGAAGCGCTCAGTTACAATAGATGGGAAAAGGTGGTTTTTACCTGCCTTTTCTGCCAACGCAAGTACGCTTTCTTATCAGAGAACTCGGTTCGAGACACGCAACATAACAATTCTAAAGGTACCAGGAGGCTGTCCATTCTTTTCCCAGATTTTCCGGTTAGGGCATTAAGCAGCCCCTGTCTTGTCCTGATGTCCATGGCCTCAGAAATCTGTATAAGCCCAAATTGTTTTCCAGATACACAACAAACACGTAAAGTGGGTGAACTGTGATTGTTCATATGTAGTGTAGGAAACAGCACAGAAAATGATATACAATATATTGACATATGATAGGAATGGTCTGAGGAACAAAGGTAATAGTGTCCATCCACATAATAAAAACGATGAAGCAGAGATTGGCATACAAAAATTAGGACCTTTTGACTATGTACATAAGAACAACTGGCCAAGAAAGTATAGATTGATAAATATGTAAATTCCATGCTGTAACAAACCATATACATATGCTTCAACAAATAAGATAAGAAAGAAACAGTGAGAGAAAGAGAGACTGACCTCCATTTGGCCACGCATCATTTCCAGAAGACCAACCAATCCTGATGAACTCTGAGAGTGAGAAACACTCTCGCTTTTGCGACTGAGCTTCTTAATCAGCCTAGACCTGCTTTTCTCCTTCTTTTTCTCTTTTGAAGGTACTATGAGACCTCTATACGTTTACAGAAGTCGAACACATATAAAAGAGGGGAAAATATAAGAAAGACTCTGACAGAAATGAGAACACACCTCAATAAAACAAGGAAAGTAAAAAGTAAGCAAGCAAATAGTCTGTATACCCTGAGGCTCCAGCGCAGGCCAACAAGATTTCAAATGCAGTTTCACGAAGATCATCATCGGTAATACCTGAAACAGAAATAAATGCAACTTTATTAATAAATCAGCAGGTTATCAATTTAAATTTGTACTACTTCTGAAATAAATAACATTAACAATAGTATTTTTATCAGGTTTAATTCATTTTCCAATCTTTTACCAGTTGCAAAGGAGGGCAATTTTGGCACAAAATCAGCCACATCATTTGCAGTCCGCCTTGAGATCCTGAAATTACCAACTTCCTCAGGGTCATCATCGTCCTCAAAATCTTCAATGTCATCAACAGTCAGCTCTTGAGCTCTTGGTGAATCAATAGATTCTGATCGCATTAATGGAGGTGCAGAAGGTGACTCACACCACTCAGGATTTGTAACCATGGGAGAGGATGAGGATGTTAATATAGGAATCGATGGTGGGGCCCTTTTAGGAGGTGAGCCAGAAGATTCAGGATTTGTAGCCAAAAAGAATTCATCAGCAGTACCCAAGCTATTCTGAAATATGCATAAAACCCAAACTTTTAGAAAATGAGAAGGTAACTAGGTAAGTTTAGAATCTCAGTGACAAGAATGGTTCTCCTATAAATGTTGAAGACAAATCTAGTAGGTAGATAAAGAAGGAAGATAGAGCATATAAGGGAATGAATGAAAGAAAAAAAAACATGATGATGTATAGTAAAGAATAAAGATTAAAGATAGACAAGTAAAAGAATCAGACCATATAAGGCAATCCAATGTGATCATGATAATCCCGAATGGCTTCAGAAAGTTCGAGCATTCCACCTACATGAAAACAATATTACTCAAACAAAAACAGAAGGATCACGAAAACAGCTGAAGAAAGGAGGAAGAAGCTATTATTATTTACCTTTCTTAGCGCAGTTAATGACATAATCAACACTAACTTGATCCAAATCAACATCGTCAAGAGTCACAGCACCAGGAGGCATTATAACTTTCTTGATTAAGCTACCGGCTAACATAAAATCCAAGAGTTTCCGCCTATCTCGGCGATATCTCTGTAAAATCTCAACTGCATTTTCTCTATACAGAAGAAAATATCAAAATGATAAGAAAACGAAGACTATGCAATAGCTACATCAAAAAAATAAACATACTCTTCCATATCGATCCAAGATGCAATAGTCAGATTTCAATCAACCTGTGAAAACCAGAAGCCGCGAATCATCAAATCGAATGAACTAAGTAGGAGAACTAAAAGACTACATCAAAATCTAGTCAAAGAAGTCAAGTTCCAGTTACCAATCAATATCATTTACTTCAAATTCCTTGTAACACCGGGGAAAAAAAAAACACTTAATAGCGAGATCGAACGTAAACGCGGAGAACGATCCAACGGAAGGATTGATTTAGAAAACTTTTAGAAACGATTGATAAATGATCGCGAAATGTATAGACTATAGAGTGGACTGGACTGATAGGAGAACTTGGAGCTGTAACTTCGAAGAGAATAGCGAACGCGCCGGGGATGGAAGATCTATACTATACAGCACACTCGGGTTGTGTGGGTATTCAGATTTAGTATTGGGATGATAAATAGAAATAAAATAATTAAAATTAAAATGTAAAATATATATGTTGCTGATTTGTCTCCACTCTTTTTTACTTATCTGATATCTCCCTATTTTTCTTTCTTTGACTTCTTTTATGAATATATCCAAATTAATGCTGCAATTTGTTCATTTCTCCTAGGTGTGGGCATTCAGATCAGTTCTTTGGTTCCGGTTTGCTTCTTACCCAAAAAATGCAGTTCCGTTCCAATTCGGTAGGTAAGTATCCGATCGGTTCTTGTAGAGAGATTAAATTCGGTTTCGATTTGGTTCGGAAAACAAGGAAGATTTGTTTTTATTGATTTGGAAAAAATTGTGTTATTTAATGCAAGCGTAGAGCTGTGTGAAATAAAAGTAAAACTGTTAATTAGAACTAGTCCGTAGATTTTCAGCCCTAACCGATACGGGCTTTTTTATTGAGTGGATTGTGATGGGCTGGCCCGCCAAAGCTGCGGTCATAAAAATAAAAATCCTAACTCAAACCGCTAAGTATTTGCGGATATGCAGTTCAACCCGCGGTTTTATATATAAATAAAAAATAGATATTTTTTTAAGTTATGTTATTTTATTAAAATATAAAAGTAAGTTTTTATATGTTTGTATATTGTGATTAGTTTGACACATTGATAAACTCATAAGAAGAACAATATAAAGTTTAAACTAAAGTTCAACAAAAACACCAATCTACCAAATAAAATAGTTTTTAAAAACTTCATAGTAGTTATCTAGAAATGAAATTTTCTTTCATAAGTCATAGAAAATACATAAATAAAATCTAATAATCTGAATAAAAATAAAAAGCACGATTGAAGACTCTCCATTCGGATTAACTTTGAAGTTGGAAGCAAAAAAATAACTAAATTCCTCTTCCACCTAAAAATTGACTACGTCACAAAAGAATCTATAAAGAGAAGTTTGAACTTAACATGTTCATCTAAGAGAAATCTCTTAAAATTTATTAATTGCAACAACAACAACCTTTTTCTAGAGCCATATATATATATATATATTAGTTTGTCATAACTTGAACATAAATTGCGGTTAGTTTTAAACTGCAGTTAAACCCGCTAACTGCAATAATTAGCCCGCTCAAATTATAAACCGCAGCGGACTCAGCCCGATAAACCGCGAACATAAAAAACAGAATCCTAAACTACATTATTTTAAGGCGGATTAGGTTACAACCTGCGGTGATAAGCCCTAATTGACAGCTCTAAATAAGAGCATCCATCTACAACAAAACAAGGAGGATTTGTCATACATAGTCGATGAATCTTCCACGTTAACATGTTTTCGAATTGCTGACCCAACTAGATTTTTCAGGCCCAATAGGCCGTATATTTAACCTACGCATAAGAAGGAAATTGAACTCTCATGCAAGAGCCCAAAATCAAATTGCCAAAATCTATATCGATTATCGAGTTTATATATTTATAAAGATTATTTTTGGAAAAATACTAACATTAATGAGAAACATTATTATCCACAGATGCTGTTGAACCCTACAAACCATCGGTCCCACTCCACCGCTGAACTGTCACGTGTATTCACCTCCTTGTACATACAAGCCACGTGTAAACACCAAATCCAGTGAACATGGGACGTGTCATCGAAACTGTGAGCTAAACCACTGTCTAAATCGGGCCTCGGGAGGGTATATCCGTAAACAACACCTTTATTTTAGGTATAAACAGACAATTAGGCCGACATAAAACTAAAGTAACTACAAAAATGTACAAGTTGGCCAGTAGTAATAAAATTTTAATTATTATTTTTTCGAGTGCCGACATCACAGAAAAAGATATAATCAACACGTGGACCAATGAGAGAGTTGATATAGATGGAGGATAAATCTGAGCCACAAATCTCATCTGCGAATCCTGAGCCATGAATTAAGTTCAAATCCACGCGCTCTCCACTTACTGCAACTTGCTCTTCTTCTCTTCTCTCCTTCACTCACAGGTCTACACAAGATAAACACAAAACTCATAATAACATATTAGTTTTTTTTAGTTGGATCTGATCAAAGGTGATTTCTTCCTATTTTTAAAATTCATATTATTTTTTCTCATGGTGGTCTCTGAAAGTGTTGATTTTTCTTTGGCAGGTTAAAGTGTGATGGATCGTTATTCGAGAAGGAGTTTAGAGGATCTCGTTGTACCAAACTATCATGAGACATCAGATTCATACCCATCTCCTGATATGTGGGGTGGTACTGGATGGAACATGAACTCTTCAGAAGCTGTAGAGAAAGGCTTTAATTACGATGTTATTAACAATGGCTTCAATGGAGGATTATACAGTCATATGGATATGGGAACAAGTAAAGAAGCTGAAGAAGAATCAAAGAGGTTAAAAGCTAGTAGTTGTTTTGACCGTTCACTTCATGATTTCGATGGGATTCAACAAATGGATGACATGTTCTTGTATAGCTCTCTCTCTCTCTCTATAGACTCTAAGAAGAAAATTAAATTAAGTTTCAGATGTTTATATTTTGCGTCTCTTCTCTTTTTTTTTTTGGTTTCCGGTTTTGACTGAAGAAGTTCAATTTTGGAGGATGTTCCAGGGAATATGAATCTTGATTCTTTCAAGGAGATGGATTATAACAACAGCCCTAGTTACTCATCTACGTATCTAGACACTATCAATGGCAGAGAAGTTCCTCTGTTTCATTACAACTGGGAAACTTATCAAGACATGCCACTTAAGGTAGGAATTGACTTAACTAGGTGTTATAACTTGGGATAATAGTAGAGATGTTAAACCTTAGAACATTATTTTTGGTTAAAGGAGGAGGAGGTACCTATGAATCTATGTGAAGAGAACATGGAAGAGGCATCTCCTGAAGAAGTTGTGTTACAAGATCTACAAAGAGCTACAGAAAAGGTGAGTATAGTGTGTGATCCTACAATCTTGATTTTATGATATTAGATCAGACTTGTAATCTTTTTTATTGTAGTTAACTGATGATACTCGCAAGTGTTTCCGGGATACCTTTTACCGGCTTGCAAAGAACTCACAACAGAAGTCAGATTCAAGCAACAATACCAACATAGAAGAAGAGAATGATAGAGCCAGGTAAAGAGAACTCTGTTCATTAATCAAAATTTACTTTAAAAATGACTCATCACCTTATCTTTGATTGAATTAGGAACAGAAAACACAAGAGTGAATTGGAAACAAACTCAATAGACAGGGCTGTCGCAAACCTCACATTCAATAAGATGGAATCCAACATGAGAAATTTGCCTCCATCAAAGAGATTTTCTTCTATTAAAGGATAAAGATGAAGTTTCTCATCATAATCCTTATGTGTGTATATATGTATATATATATACATGTGTTATGTGCTTTGGCTTAACTTCCATACTTGAGTTTTTGCTCTGTTTCTATACACTTGCTTGATTTCAATTTCTTGATGCGAGTATGTTGTTCTCTGCTTGTTAAAATTTGTCAACACAGATTCTTTACAATTTTTTTTACTTTATTAATTATGATAAAGAGACACAAAAACATAAAAGGTATATAAAAATATATTGAGTTTCTAAAACATATAGTGTTGGGAGTTGGGACTAAAGTAAGTGTTGCTAATTATTTCACTAAATCCATTACAAATAGTTAATTTTACAAGTTTACCGGTCATTCAAACTGTAACATCCCAGATTTTAATATGGTGGTGCATGAAAAAAGTTAAGACATTTGATTTGATTATCTATGTCATCAAACTGCATTTATCTTTTCGGTCAACCATTTTTTTAGAACTCTGTACTTAAACGTGCTTGAATTGGAGTAATATTAGCATAGGTGATCTACTGGGAAGTAATTGTCGGTATCCTGTAAGTGAGGCCAACGAACAGATAAATATCATGTGGTGATTTGTAGGGATAGTAAATAAGTCGTAGAGTCTCAGAAAAATAATGCACCGACTATCGGATGAGGGTAAAACCAAATGGGCCTAGAGAGGACGTGGAGACACATAGGTTTAGAGTTGGCAAAGGGTCATCCACATGTATAGAAAAAACATTTATGTATTTACGGACGGTGGCGGTGAAGATATTACACAACCCTTTTAATTTTTTTTAAGTATGTCTCAGTTCATAAACAACTAAGAGCAGGGAACAAAAGATGAACCAAGCCGAGGGTTTTTCAAACCGAACTCAATGACCACCCATATTTGGAAAGTTGATAATGCATTCTCTTTTTTTTGTCTTCCACTTTGTATTCATTTCACTTTACACTATAAGACAATCACGAATTATTACAGTTTGCTTTAGTTTAATCATTACACTGCCCATATTAGATCTTTTGTGATGTTGCTCTAGTCATTATGCACTGCACCTTTAAGCATGTGGGGGTTTCAAATTACTTTTTCCGCATTGTGGAATGAAATAAATGTATACAACATCATTATCATAATTGAGTAAAGCAATAGTTATATATGAAACCTTGAGTTTTAACCAAGTTAAAAACAGTAGACTGATATTAATGTTTTATTTATTTCAAATTTTGTATATAATATTGTTGATTTATATTATAGATGCATACCAACCGCAATATAATAATTTCATTACATAGAAATATTTTATTTTATTAGTTTTGATCCGAGAATTTAACGTAGAATTGAAAACATAAAAAATGATGATACAACAAATGCTAAATGAAACACACAAATCACACAAACAAACAGGTCTCTTATTTGTCTCATTCATCTCTCTTAAGAGCATTGTTCACGTGCCAAACCGATCCGTCCATTGGGAACGTCGATGAGTACACGGTGGTTCTGCTGCTGCATGCTTGCAATGACATTGACGACGGAGTTTACGTTATCGGGCGCTGCAGCCATGGCAAGGCACGACGTACTCCCAGCGGTGCTGTGTAACATCAGGTTATCAGCTGGTATCGTCATGTTTACTCCCTTGAACATGAATGTTATTGTAGGTACAGTGATCTGCCCTGAGTAACACGTATCAAAACCTCCGAGTGACTTNGTCATGTTCACTCCCTTGAACATGAATGTTATTGTCGGCACCGTTATTTGCCCTGAGTAGCACGTATCAAAACCCCCGAGTGACGTCACCACGGCAGTAGTTGGCTTCACGCGCTTCCTGAACTCGTTCCTCACCGCCTCGTAAACCGGTTTAGCCAGGCGCGTGTAAACAGTCCCTGCACACATAATGGTTTAATTAATATATAACCAAACCTAAACCTAAACCAAAACATAAATAATTACATTTACAGTACTTAATTAAACATTAAACCAGAAATTAAAAACACTGAACCGAAATTAAACCGGATAAGAGTAAAAACATACCGGAGTCAAAAATGGTTCCAGCACCGGTAGAGGGATTAAAAGCAATAGCTTGCGGCGGGATATCGACAACTTTCTTATTGACACGGATAGCAACGAGATTAACGTAATACAACGAAGACCTCCTAGGATTTTTGAGAAGAGGCGTATACTTCACGCGCACAGGCTGGGAGGTGGGGCCAAGTTTCAGCGATCCAGAGAAGCTGAGAGACTTGATACTTGGCAAACAGTAGGAGAAGGTGGACTTGTAGATGNGTCGAGCTTTCATTGGTTCTGTAACCCGTGAACGATTTTTTTGGCATGTGGGTGGAATATTCAATTGTAACGTGGGACCCACTCTCGGTAAAAAAACTTTTCATATAGAAAACGACTGTTCTATTTTTGTAATCAGTTAAATAAATACTACATCTTACTTCTAAGAATTATTTAATTTTGAAAATGTTTTATTTTTGTTTTGGGGTAACAAAATTCTCGTACTCAGATCTTTGAAATGAAAACAAATCGTTATTATTTGCTAATATTAAAATACTACATTATAGTATGTCCCATACATGAGTAACAATGTTCAAAAACATTCCATGAACATATTTATTATATATGTAGTTTATTAAGTACATATTATATACCTGTTTACATTGAGGTGCGCCGCAGCTAACGTTCTTGAAGGAGGTAGATTTAAGGGGAGAAAAAGCGGTGGTAGAAGGACATCCCACGCAGCCGGAGCACGGAATCCAAGCCACGTCACTGCTTGTGTCCATGGCTAGGAGTAGTGACTGAGCCGGAGTCCCAATCATAGCCTTGACAATGTATGTAGTGCTTTGCAACATTTGACGTCCTGAGGCAATGGGGACGACAGATCTCTTGGCGACGAGGCTGCTCAGGTACTGGAGACGGGCCTGATCTTTGGCCAGCGTCTGAAGCGCGCGAGCTTCCCATGAGAGTGAGGATGATGATTTGAAGGGGGAGCAAGGGCTGTCTATGTGGAAGATTCTTAGGGTAGAGCCTTGGTCTTGAGTGGTGGTGAGGTCACAGTTTGGGTGGTTTAACCCAAGTGCTAGTGGGACGATACAAAGAAGGTGGAGAAATAAGATAAGAGTGGTCATAATGTAAGATATGCTTTGTGTTAAATGAGATATTCATTGGTGTTGGCACATGAGAGGGTATATATAGTAGTGTGAGCTACAAAATCACCATATACATAAAATCAAACCATGTTAAACTATAATAATTATATGATAGCTTATTATATAAATCATCTATATTTTTATATTTAACTTTTTTTATAGTGATATGATATTATTTTTATATTTTATATTTTATATTTGTTTAATTTTTCTAATAATAATATGATATTATTGATGAAATTGTGATAATGATATAAAAATTTTGTTTAAATTTAATATGTATAAAATATAATCTTATTATATATAATTTTTATCTTATGGAGGAATATTTTTTTGAATATATATAAATCTTAACATATGGAAAAGTAATCTATTAATATATTTACAGAAAATAAAATTTTTAAAATTTGTTATCCTACTTAAAAAAAAAATCAAATATTTATTGATATACCACATAATAAGCCACAACAAAAAACCTTAGGTTTGAGTATAAATGATTTTTAAAATGCGATTTAAGCTTTTAGTTTTTGGTCTTTGTTTTTATTTTGGGTGAATTTTTTTTTTGTTAGGTTAGAGTAATTAAGTTCTTTGTGTACTCCTCGCAATATCTTGTACGTTTGACTGTTGATAAGAATAATAAATTGTTGAAGTATGTATTTAATGTCTCTTTGTGGGGGAGAAATTTAAGATATTGATGGGACATCTTTAAATCCAAACAAGTTGGGTTATGCTTTCAAGTTTCAAATATACAACAATCCTTTCACAAAGAGTATAATTGTCTTTAACGATTCCGATAAAATCTTGATCTGTTACACTACTTCACCATTACTAAAATAAAAATGCGTTGCTCTTAGTTTTTACGTGGGTTCAATAGTGACACTGAAAAAAAGAGGTATAGCTTGAGACAGATCTAGTGATAGTTATAGACTTATAGTTATTATGATTTTTTTAAGCATGCTATTTCTTTTTCCTTAGTAAAATTGGTGTCGGCCAGTTATGTATTTTATTCATCTGTTTCTTTATTATTTCTTCCCATATTGCAAAAGTTATTTTCTCATGGTTTCCACTAACCTTTGTGGGGGTATATATAATGATGAAAATATTCTTGTCTTGTAAATAAATTAAAAGAATGTAATCTTATTAAAAATAAACCACATTTTAACAAAAATAAAAGAGGGATAATGGATTTAAATTGATTTTAATTTTTAAAAGAGTCATTTATCCAACAAATTGGTTTATATAATGATTGTGCTGATCACATGCGGCCCACTCTCGTTTTCAACACAGTGTACTTGAATCTGAATAACACTCACAGATCGACAAGGTTAAAATATTTGTAAGGTCGTTTTGATAGATCAGCTGCTTCTCGACACAAAATCACGAAGAATGATATTATTTGTGTATACGACGAATGATACTATTTGTGTTTATAAGTATTTATAAGAAGTCTATATATTATTTAATCTTTAATAATTGTATTTTCTAGATTTAAAACTATAAATTTAGTGTAGAAATTTTTAAATTCTTGACAAATAAAATAAATATGACTCCACATAACTTTTTATTAATTAAATATGTATTAATTGTAAAATAATAAATAATTTATTTTCGTTATTTTTTAGAACGGACTCACTCAAAAATCAAGAGCTACTTTTGTCGGTAATCAAAATATAGTAAAAAAAAACTATTGGAATCTCACTAAAGAAGTAAAGATCCAGAATCAACGGTCCAATTTAATAAAAGAAAATGAAATTTTATAGGACAAATAAATAGTTTTATAACCCAACTTTTAAATAATACAAAATTAATGTTCTGCAGCACCATTTAATAGTTTTCCCGCGGACTACGCCAAACTTGTCCCCTTTCTTCTACTGTTCTACAAACTATCTTCTTCTTCTTCTACATTCCAAGTCTCTTTCTCTCAGTCTCTCTGTTTTACCATACACATGCCTTCTCCGGCGACTGGGGTTGGACTAGGCTACGGCATCGCCATCACCGTGAGCATTCTAGTTCTCATTTCTACTATAATGTTGGCCTCATACATCTGCATTAAGTCAAAATCTTTAGGAAGAGAGGAAGCCACGAGTGATGGAGTTCTTGACTCGCCGTCTCTGACGACCGAGGTGAAGGTTGGGCTGGATAGGCCAGTAATAGAGTCATATCCAAGGATAGTGTTAGGCGACAGCCGGAGATTACCGAGGCCCAATAACGGCCCATGTTCAATATGCTTATGTGAGTATGAGGCTAGGGAACCGGTTCGGTGTATACCGGAATGTAATCATTGTTTTCATGCTGATTGTGTTGATGAGTGGCTTCGGACAAGTGCCACGTGTCCTCTTTGTAGAAACTCACCGGCTCCTTCTAGGCTAGCAACACCTTTGTCCGATCTGGTCCCACTCGCCTTTCAAATCAGGTGAAGATAAAACCTACGTTTTCTTACTCCATTATGTTGAGAGATTCAAATGAGTAAAATTTTCTCTCTTTTTTGGAAATGATTTATTATTGTTAAGTCTAAAAATTGGTATTTAAAGGATTGAAGTTGCAAGCTCAATCTATTGTATAGTCGATGTGATAGGGACTATATGATACTCTTGATCACTAAAACACTGCTTTTGCCTTCAGATCTATTTAAGCCATCGTGTTATTTCTTTTTGATATTGACTGAGATAGATAGATTTATGCAACAAAGCACATCTCTCTAATTGGTGTGCTTATTTAGGGATCTGCAGTTTAGTTCGAGGGTTTTCATTATACATAATCTAATCAATAATATGTAATAGTTTCTTGATTTTTATTTTATTTCATTTCATATGACTGTACATCTACAAGCTAGTAAAAAATACGCGTGAAGTCATGCTCAATAAGGGTGAAAGCTTTCGTATTAAATAAAACACAAGATGAAACTTTTTACTTTCTACATGTCTAAATTATAAGTGGAAATGAAATTTTGACCAAAAAAAAAAAGTGGAAAGGAAATAATGAGAAGATAAAATTACTCTGATATGACCAAAACAATTATTTTTATCCTTCTCCACAAACAACATGGTGATGGTTCCATATACAATCTTTCTCATGGCTCTTGGATAATCTTCTTCGAAGTAAATAATTTTATCAACCAATAATTTATGAGAAAACGGTAAGAAAAAACATGTACTTTCAAATTTGACAATTTTAAATACTTTATTTTTAGGTTCCGATTTAAATGTCAATATTTTTTGTTGACTTTTTTTAAAATTATTAACTTTATGTTGACTGGCCAAAATTGGCCCGTCGTTAACTCAACTAACGATGCTTTATGACGCCGTTAAACTGCTCTGTTATTGGTTCCATTAATAGTAAACGACCCCGTTTATCACTTAATGAAACGACTGTGTTTTGGCACAGTCTAAAAATCATCCCTAAAATCCCAAATCGCAAAATCGGTGAAACCCTAAAACCTAAATTGAGATTCTCCAATTGCAGAGAGATTGAGCGATCGTGGTTGTTCGAATCATGAGTTCGAGTTCATCAGTGTCATCTCGTTTAAATCAAAGGAAACGAGTCACATGAGTTCCGAGTAAGTGTTGGTGTGGAAAAAATCTGAGAACTTTTTGTTCTCAGAAAGAAGAGAATCCTTTTCGTCGATTTTACAGGTGTGAAGTTGCTTTATAGGTAATATGTTTGAGTTTTTGTCGATTGTGATTAGTTTGTTAGAATGAATTTCGTTTTTGTTTGGATAAAAATGAGATGTAAATGATTTTGTATGCTTATTTAGAGTAAAAATGAAGACCATTTCTTCAAATGGATTGATGAAGCTATGGTAGATGAGATAAGTAAAGTCGAGTCCAATATGAGTGTATTGTGTGATGATTTTATCGAAATGAGAAAAGAGCTAGCTGATGGTTTAAAAAGTATGGTTAAAGTTGGAGAATTGTTGTTAAATACTGAAGAAGTTTTGAAAGAGAAGGTAGATGCACTAGAGAAAATAAAAGAGGAGATGAAAAATCATCTAAACGAACAAATGATGGTGGCTCATTCAGATTTGGCTGAGATAGCTCATATGATGGGTAGAGAGATGGGGAAAAAGAATATGCACAATCTTTGGAAAACTATTGTTGTTGTAGGTTCACTTGGATGAATTTGGGGAAAGTTCTTTAGTTAAGTTGTTTAGTTAGTTCTTTAGTTAGTAGTCAGAATGATGGATTATGTATGTTTTATTTATGTAACTTCATATATGGTAACTTGATGTTTAAGAACCTAATTTTATGTTCTGTTTGTTTGGTTTATAATGCTTGGTGTGATTGCAACATGTTCATGTTTAATTGTTTATAATTTTATGTTCTGTATGTTTAGTCGATGTTAAGTACTTCATGTATGTTTTTTGTTGGTTTTAAAGACATATATTATGTTAATTAAAAATGAAAATTGATAACAAGAAACAATTTAAACCATTAGAACATTCAAACCAAAGTAGTTTTAACATAACATAACAAAATGAGACAATCCAAAATAGCATAATATAACATAACAAAAAGAGACAATCCAAAGTAATTTTACTAAGAACAAGATTTAGAACATCCAAATACTAAATCTAATCTAACCATTAGAACATTCAAACCAATCAGTCCACCCATGTAATCCTTCACCATTAGGACCAAATCTATATCCTTGTGAAGAAGATACCTGAGAAGGAGCCTGAGGAGGCTGAGAAGATGGCACATATGGAGGCTGAGAAGGAGCTTGAGGAGCCTGAGGAGGCTGAGAAGATGACACATATAGAGGTTGAGAAGATGGCTGATATGGAGGCTGAGAAAGAGTATGGGAAGGAGGTTAAGAAGATAGCTGAGATGGAGGATGAGAAGGAGCCTGGGATGGAGGTTGAGAAGGAGCCTGGTAAGGAGGTTGAGAAGATGGTTGAGACAAGATATGTATTGGCTCCTACATGTAACAAATAAAAACCAAGTTATAAGACAAAAATTACAACATAGATTAAAAAAAACATAGACAAACCTGTTCTTTTCTTGGACTACCTCTTTTTTTCTTTGGTGGTGGTTCTATAGTCGGGTTCTTGCATCCTTGCTTGTTGTGACCTTCTTGTAAGCAGTTTTTACAAGTCATCACTCTGCCACGACATGATAACTTGGTAGATGATTCAAACAAGAACTTTCTCCTAGCATGACTATGTGGTCTTCCAGGATTTTCTTTTCTTGTAGGAGATGGTAACACACCTAATCTATCAAGTCTTGGCCATAAAAGACTGTTCTGAATAGGTGCAATACCATCAATATATGTTTGCTTCCAGTTTGACTGAGCGTACCAATGGCTTACATAATCTTCGACCTTTTTCCTCACATTTATGATGACAGCCGCAACATGTACACAAGGGATGCTAGTCATCTGCCACTTTCTACAACCACAAGTTAGTTCATTTATACCCACAGAGAAAGTGTCATCACCTAGTCTAACCTCGTGTATATTGTGCCTAGCCATCCATCGTTCACAATTCTGTGCCCCAAAAATCATTTTCTCAATCTCAGAAGAAGCCCTCTTAGTAAATCTAGTTTTCAACCTGTCAGCTATATCAAACCTTTTCTCATTGCGTACCATACTTAGTTTTAAAAAGCGCGCTATAGCGCGTAGCGCACTGAAGCGCAGGGGATGGAGCTATACGCCTCGATAGCACAAGCCAATACAAGAAGTGCACGCCATGCCTGTGATATACCTATAGCGACTGAGGCGAGAGGCGAGGGCTATTGGCATCCAAAGCTCAAAGCGATATATTTTGTAATATTTTTTCCCCTAAATATTCTCATTAAATAGTTAACTTTATTTTATTTGTTATTATTAACTTTTTTTAAATATTTTTAAATTTTAAATATAACCCTAACTACTCTTCTCTCGCAATACCCTTCATCTTCCTTCTTCTTGCAATAAACGTGAGTCTCCACCAATTGACTAATTGAGGTTACATACTGTTTTTGTTTACGTGAGACTCTCCCATTTAAGGTCAATTTTTGTTTTGTATTTTGTTTACGTGAGTCCATTAGCCATAACCACCACCACCTTCACTCTGATCTTCCTCGCTTTGATCTCTTTCGTCTGTCTTTTTTGGTTGTTGGCTTAAACTCGCTTTTTCAGTCTCCACAAGTTATTTAGGTGAGTCTCCACATGTTTTTATTTATTTTAAACAGTTGTTTACGTGAGTCTCCACAAGTTTTTGTTTATGTAAGCATCATTAATTGTTTTATAACGTTTCTTTGTTTAATGGATTTGTGATCAGTGATCAAAATCATGACTGAGCAAATTCCAAGACAAGAAACAACAACTGANCCACAGAGAAAGTGTCATCACCTAGTCTAACCTCGTGTATATTGTGCCTAGCCATCCATCGTTCACAATTCTGTGCCCCAAAAATCATTTTCTCAATCTCAGAAGAAGCCCTCTTAGTAAATCTAGTTTTCAACCTGTCAGCTATATCAAACCTTTTCTCATTGCGTACCATACTTAGTTTTAAAAAGCGCGCTATAGCGCGTAGCGCACTGAAGCGCAGGGGATGGAGCTATACGCCTCGATAGCACAAGCCAATACAAGAAGTGCACGCCATGC
This sequence comes from Leavenworthia alabamica, assembly GCA_000411055.1. Lineage (NCBI taxonomy): Eukaryota > Viridiplantae > Streptophyta > Magnoliopsida > Brassicales > Brassicaceae > Leavenworthia > Leavenworthia alabamica. Next base: position 20,975 of record ASXC01015726.1, on the reverse strand, counting down.
CTGTGATATACCTATAGCGACTGAGGCGAGAGGCGAGGGCTATTGGCATCCAAAGCTCAAAGCGATATATTTTGTAATATTTTTTCCCCTAAATATTCTCATTAAATAGTTAACTTTATTTTATTTGTTATTATTAACTTTTTTTAAATATTTTTAAATTTTAAATATAACCCTAACTACTCTTCTCTCGCAATACCCTTCATCTTCCTTCTTCTTGCAATAAACGTGAGTCTCCACCAATTGACTAATTGAGGTTACATACTGTTTTTGTTTACGTGAGACTCTCCCATTTAAGGTCAATTTTTGTTTTGTATTTTGTTTACGTGAGTCCATTAGCCATAACCACCACCACCTTCACTCTGATCTTCCTCGCTTTGATCTCTTTCGTCTGTCTTTTTTGGTTGTTGGCTTAAACTCGCTTTTTCAGTCTCCACAAGTTATTTAGGTGAGTCTCCACATGTTTTTATTTATTTTAAACAGTTGTTTACGTGAGTCTCCACAAGTTTTTGTTTATGTAAGCATCATTAATTGTTTTATAACGTTTCTTTGTTTAATGGATTTGTGATCAGTGATCAAAATCATGACTGAGCAAATTCCAAGACAAGAAACAACAACTGAAACTGATCCGGGAAGAAAATATGGTACTCAAGATCCTAACAATAAAAGTTGCTGGAAGTGTCATTTTGTGCTAAAAAACGAGTAGAGGAATTACTCGTCACAAACAACACTTGGTTGGAGGCTTTAGGAATGCGAGTAAATGTCCAACTTGTCCGAAACATGTGAGAGAAGAAATAAGATCATTTATGATGAAGAAAGCAGAACTTAATGCTTCTACTCAAATGATGCTACCATCTCAAGAATTTGATGATTATGATGATGGAGAAGAGATGAATTGTGAACCAAAGAACAAAGGTCTCCCTCCACAACCTAAAAAGCCACGACACAAAGGTTCACTTGATAGATTTGTAACTACTCCACCTCCAGATTTATTGAATGCTAGAAAAGAAGGAAAAAGAATTTTTGGAGCTTGTGATAAAGAGCTACGAGAGAAGACATGTAGAGGTATTGCTAGGTTTTTTTATGATGCTGGTATTGCATTCAATGCAGTTACTTATGAAAGATTTGGAGAGATGCTTGAATTAGTTGGACAGTATGGTCCAGGATTAAAGCCACCAACTATGTATGAGCTAAGAGTTCTCTTACTTAAGAAGGAAGTTGATAACACTAATATGAAGATAGTGGAGCACAAGAAAGAGTGAGCATCTAAAGGTTGTTCAATCATGTCTAATGGATGGCGTGATTTAGTTGTTCAAAAAGATTTAGTCAACTTCCTTGTTAACTCTCCAAAAGGATATGTTTTCATCAAATCTGTGGATGTGTCTGAAGTCATTAAAGATGCAACATTGTTATTTCAATTGCTTGATAATATAGTTGAGGAAGTTAGAGAAGAAAATGTCGTTCAAGTGATCACATATAATGCATCTAACTATATTAAAACTGGTAAAAAATATCACCTATTTAAATATTATTATTAATTTGATTTAATTTATTTTTAACACTATTTTTGTTGGTTAAATTTCAGAAAAACTACTAGAAGCGAAAAGGCCAAAAAAATTTTGGACTCCATGTGCAGCTCATTGCATTGATCTTATGCTAGAAGACATTGGAAATATTGTAAATGTGAAGAATGCATTACAAAAATGTATATTTATGAATGACTATATTTATGGGCATGTTTCTCTTGTGAATATGATGAGAAAGTTCACAAATCAACATAATTTCACAAGCACAAAGACAAATTAAGAAAGATGGTTCATTCTGAAGAGTGGAACAATTTTAAGTGGCCAAAGGAAGCTGGGGGAAAGAAAGTAAGAACGTTTATTTTGCAAGAAAGTTTTTGGAGAAATGTTTTATACGCTATGAAGTTGACATGTCCTCTTGTACAAGTTCTTCAAATGGTTGATGGAGAGAAAATACCTCCTATGGGATATATATATACAGCCATGGATCGAGCTAAGGAAACAATTATGAGATCTTTTAATCTAAGAGAAGAAAACTACAAAAAGGTGTTTGAAATATTGACAAAAGATGGGAGTGTCAACTTCATCGGCCTTTGCATGCAGCCGGGTACTTTTCATATTGAATATTAATTAGAAACTAAATATTATTTCATTTATTAGCTGAATGGTGGAAGTCTTATGGATCTTCAACCCCACACCTCCAACAATTTGCCATAAAATTTCTAAGTCTCACTTGTAGTGCTACTGGTGATCCAATTGATCCTATTTTGTTGGATGAGATTGATGAAAGCAATGAATGGCTAATTGGGAGAATGGATAGAAACTTATCTGATGATGAAAATGAAGATCTTGTGTTTGCAGATAATGACTTGGCATGGAATGTTGTTGGTGAAGCCGCTAGTGCTAATGATCCTTACTATTCAACTAGATTTGCAGCTACTTCAAGTAGAGTTGAAAAAGGAAAAGACATTATACTAATGTTTCTCGTGGTTCACAAGCAGTACGCATGTCATCTTCTAGTGGAATGATTTTGATTGATGAAGAAGAAGAGGAACAAGATTTTGGTGGAAATGTTTTTAAATATACTTTTTTGGATAACAATGATTATAAGTATGATGATACTGGTTTTTAGAATATTAATCGTTTAAGTTTGGATTTACTTCTATTATATTATGAAGATTTAATTTTTATGATATTTTAAGAATGATTTTCTTAGTTTTTGATTTTTTTTATTTACCATGCATATTATATATATATATATTCTATAAGAAAACATTATGATGCGCTTCATGTCAATGTAGCGCTGCGCCATAAACGCTATAGCCCATAGCGCATAGCTAAGACATTAACGCTACAGTGCGCTTTGCGCTATTTAAAACTCAGGTACCATACACTGCCTCCTAATGTCCTCTAACAAGTCTAGTAATGACTTTTTCCTAGCTAGTCTAACTGTTCTATTGAAAGACTCACTGAGGTTGTTCAAGTTATCATTGCAACAACTTCCTATCTTGAAAAAAGCTCTAGACCATGTCTTGAGCTCAGTCTTCATTAAAGAATCATAGGCTACAAGATTGTACCTTTTAAGAGCTTGCATGTGTTTAACATATTCTCCCTCAGTGTAACTCCTAGCAATCTTCCAAAACAGTCGTTGAAGATCCATATCATGAATATTTCTCTTCTAATTTTCCATAATGTGCCTTGCACATTGCCTATGTTCAGCCATTATAATTACAGTATGTATAGCCTTAACTTAACCATGTAAGAGGATCATCAGAAACAAGTTAGCTAACATAAACATGTGTATTAAAGAATGTTTATAAAGTTAGATAACTTACCTACTGTTTATCAGATATTATTACAACATTCATTCCATCACCAAGTTCCAAATTAGTAGCTAGCATCTTCATAAACCAGTTCCAGTTGTCATCATTCTCTATCTCAACAATAGCCCATGCTATAAGAATAATCCTATTATCACCATCTCTACCAGTGGCAACTAAGAGATGTCCTTTAATATCCCATTTTAAAAATGCACAATCTATGCTTATGATAAGTCTACAAGATTGTTTCCAAGAATCCCTTTGTGACTTAAAACATATGAAGAGTCGAGAGAACCTTTGCAAACTTCCTACTATTGTGCCTGGATAAGTTTCTAGATTAGTCCGGATAATCTCTGCTTGATAATCCCAAATCCGAGAGAAATGGTCTTGATAAACAACTTTCCTCTCTCTCATAACAAGTGACTTGACTTTTGCACATTGGTATTCACTAATTTGTAGGTTATACTCTCTCTTGATTTCTTCAGCCATCTCCACACAATTAATTTTTGGATTTTTTCTCAACCTTTCTGAATACAATCTAGCAATTGCCCCTTGTTTCAACATCTTTGAGTACCCGAATCTTACACATGTATGATTGTCTTCATATATCTTGACTACCATTAGATGCCTTCTCTTATCATATCCATAATAACATTTCCAAGGACACTTCTTATCACTGTCATTAAACTTTGCACCAATCTTTAGACTTTGTGACCTATACAATCTAAATCATATCTAGTTTTCAAAGAATACATTAATACTGCTAGCTTAAAATCTGATGGGCAATTGAATGTTTTATCCAAGCATAACAGTTGATTAGGATCCACATTGTTCGGACCATCATTCAAGTCAACATCATCATCAACATCATCATCACTTCGTGAGATTGGTTCTGGTATCCTCTCATCATCCCATATATCATGTGCACTATCAACATCCTTGCCACCTATAACATCATCTTCTCTTTCACCTACTCCAAACTCAGCATCAAAGTCTCCACATACATCTTCCCCTATATATTCATATTCTTCATCAGCATCTTTATCACTAGAACCTTCGTAATCATCACCACTCACAGCTTCACGATCATCTTCATTATCATCATCATTAACATTAACATCACCATCATCTTCATTAACAGTCGCCTCTTGACTAACAATCAGATTACGAAGTTCCTCATCCTCGCTAGCTACTCCACTAACATCCTCTATAACTATATTCTGATTCTGACTACCTAATCTAGTAACATTCTCAAAAGAAAAATAGTCATCTGTGATATATTGAATATCATCACCAACTGGATTCTTCTGATTTATTCTCGTCTGTTTTCTTTTTTTCGGTTTTGCTTTTTTCCTCTTCTTTGGTTTAGAAACACCTACATTCTCACCTGTTGATTTAGAAACATCTTTCTTCTCACCTTTTTCTTCCTTATAAACCACCAGCGCTAATGGTCGATTTTCTTCACCAGTTGCTTCTTTTGCTTTTCGTTTAACAATTGCATTTGGTTCACCCACTGCTTTTCGTTTACCGATTGCTTTTGGTTCACCAAGTGCTTTTCATTTACCGATTGCTTTTGGTTCACCAAGTGCTTTTCATTTACCGATTGCTTTTGGTTCACCAACTGCTTTTCGATCCATTGTCGTTCTGCTAAATCCACCACGAGTTTTTACCATCTTCAATTTTACCACGACCTAATTTCGAGAGTTCGATTTAGAAAAGTAAAAGTGATTTACGGATTTCACCGATTTTGCGATTTGGGATTTTAGGATGCTTTTTAGATTCAATCGTTTTATTAAGTGATAAACGGGATCGTTTACTGTTAACGGAACCAATAACATAGCAGTTTAACGGCGTGTTGTTGAGTTAACGCGAGACTATTTTGGCCAATCAACATAAAGTTAATGATTTTAAAAGAAATCAACAATAAAAATTAGCATTTAAATCAGAATCTAAAAATTGAGCATTTAAAGTTGTCAAATGTGAAAGTACAAGCTTTTACCGTTTTCCTAATAATTTATCAGGAACAGATTAAGACTCCAACTTAACTCCCGTGTAAAACTCCTAAAAGGCTCAACTTCCAAGTACGTGTTCATTAATTTTAGAGGCCGAATTCAGAATCTAAATGGGCCTGTAATAACTAAAATAAGCCCAATACTTATCAACTCTAGGGTTTTAGTTTTTTTTTTTTGTTTAACCTTTTGATATATAACGAACGTAGAGGGAGAGAGAAGCGCAGCCGCTGTGGAATCAGAGCATCTGCAAACATGGTTCGTCTTCTTATTTTTATTCTGTACTTTTACTCAGCTGTTCACAGACATGTATATTCAATTATTATTTATCTTCTCAGTTTCCTAGTATTATGGTGACTCTAGTTTGCTCGCTTAATGCCATATACCGTTAATTTCATTTTTTTCAAGGTTTCAACCATAGAAATGTGGCAAATGTAATGTTTCTGACTGAAAGAGCCTTCTTTTGACGAAGACTCCGTTAACTTTAGTATTGATTTGACTTTGGTCTGTTGTTTTGATCTTTATATGTGTCTTTTGTAAACTTTACAGGCAAGAGGATTGAAGAAGCATTTAAAGAGACTCAATGCTCCCAAGCATTGGATGCTTGACAAACTCGGTGGTGCCTTTGTACGTTGTTTTTTGTCTCAAGCTTTTTTTGTTTTCTAAACCATTTATTTGCATTTCACCATTTGTTTATAGTTTTCAATTTTTGCTTGTGGTTTCTTGTAGGCTCCCAAACCATCTTCTGGACCTCACAAGTCAAGAGAGTGTCTTCCTCTTGTCCTTATTATAAGGAACAGGTTGAAGTATGCTTTAACATATCGTGAAGTTATCTCCATCTTGATGCAAAGGCATATCCAAGTCGATGGTAAAGTCAGGACTGATAAGACTTACCCTGCTGGCTTCATGGGTATGACTCTTTTTTTTTGCTTTTTTTTTGTGATTTTTGATCGGTGGCTTACATTGCAACCTTTTTGATTGAATAGATGTTGTTTCTATTCCCAAGACCAATGAGAACTTCCGTCTTCTCTATGACACCAAGGGTCGTTTCCGTCTTCACTCCATCAAGGATGAAGAAGCAAAGGTTTGTTATAGTTTTTCATCTTTAATCTTGACTCGGTTTTGATCATATGAGTAATGAATGTTTATTTGATGCATGTGGTGTGTAGTTCAAGCTTTGCAAGGTTAGGTCTATTCAGTTTGGTCAGAAGGGAATACCTTACCTCAACACTTATGATGGTCGTACCATCCGTTATCCTGATCCTCTCATCAAACCAAATGACACTATCAAGCTAGACCTTGAGGAGAACAAGATTGTTGAGTTCATCAAGTTTGATGTTGGTAATGTTGTGATGGTTACAGGAGGTAGAAACAGAGGTCGTGTAGGTGTGATTAAAAACCGTGAAAAGCATAAGGGAAGCTTTGAGACGATTCATATCCAAGATTCAACAGGGCATGAGTTTGCCACAAGGTTAGGTAATGTGTTTACCATTGGCAAAGGAACAAAGCCATGGGTGTCTCTTCCAAAGGGCAAAGGTATTAAGCTGACCATCATTGAAGAAGCCAGGAAAAGACTTGCTTCCCAACAAGCTGCTTAAAACTCTCAACTTCTTTGAATGATCAAAGATCTTTTCGTTTTATCGTGTCATTAGACTCGCTGCTTATTTCTTTTTCTTATGTTGTTTCTTGCAAAAACCAAATTTATAAAGTAGTTGAGTAGAACAATTTGTAACGATTGTATTTTGGAGTTTTTTTGTGGTTTACTTACGGTTTACTTAATAAATGTTTAACCGAGATCAAAACCTAATTTTATACATCGAGCCCGCTTACAAAAAAGCCCATAGAAAAAACGTTAATTAATAATATTAAACTGAATAAGGTATTAAAGTTTAGTATTGCTCAATCTCTTCTTCTTCGCTCATTCCATTAGCTAACAAATATTGCAATGCTGACAATAGTGGTAAGACAGGCGCTCTAATGGTAAGAGTTCTCTCTATCGTATAGTCTTGTCTCCTCTGCAACCTTTGTCCACACATTGCTGATCTTTTCTGCATATCCAACCTGCACCATCCAAAATGCCAACAACTCTGTTTTTTCAGCATTCACTCAATATCTCTGATCATATTCTATGAAGAGACAGATCTAATAATAGAAAGACCTTTTCTCTTTTAATAACAATGTACCTGCTTAACAACAAACCCTTTCATCATATTCAAGAAGTCTGCACGCCTTTCTCTGTCAAGCCTTTCAACCTCATACCTGTTATTTTCCTGTTATGACAAATACATATATGTACATAAGACTTCAAATATCAGTATAAGATTTGTTTTGTATATGAGCATTATAGAATGAATGAACACCTTGATCTGCTCGTACTGCCTGATGGCAACGTTTTTGGCGTCCTCAGTGCTCTTGATGGTTTCTTTTAACTCTTCTATCTTTTTAATTCTTGATTTGTCACCGCCAAAGACCTTTGATGATGCAGCTTCTAGCTTCTCTGCTCTTGCTTCCAGTGAAGAAAGCTCAGACAGAAGTGTCTGCACTGTCAGTAAAGCACTCGATCTATCTGCAAATGCACCCTGGACCGCCATCATTAGGCCAAGGTATTCATGGAGTGTGTCCTGACATGAATAATTCATAGCTCTTAGTGAAAGTAAAGCTCAGCTACAATGACAGTGGAATAGATTCTTTATATTGATTAGTATCTAGTTTACCAAATGCCTGACAGTCTGGGAATTCAACTCTCTGTAAAACCTGCTTGCTTTTACAGCTGCAGTTGCTAAATTCTTCATATCATTCGCACGAGCTCTTTGAGAATTAAAGACAGCTTCTTCGTTCTCAAATTTTGTCAGCTTGATGAATGTTAATCCCAATTCCCCCATAGTTTCTCCCATATCTTGCTGTGCCTTCACTAGTGATTCAGCCTACAAGAACATGAATACATTGATTGAGCTAAGTTATGCTTAAAAATCAAGTAACAAGTATGAAACTTCTACCTGCTGTGAAGCATTAATGATCTGTTGTTCAAGATCCTGCATTTTCTCCTTCTTCTCTAAGAACTCTTTATCTTCTTCCACAACAGGTGGTTTTGATCCACCCCAGTCATTAGAGACTGATTGTCTGAGCTCTTTAAACAATCTCAGCAAATCTCTACCTCCTCTAGCCGGCTGAACCACCTCAACTGTGGAGGCTCCTCCACCTTCAACAAACAACTGTTTTGGTAGCTTCACAGCACCATCCAACATCCTAGAAGCCACATCTGTGCTCGTAGCCAGCGGTAACTTCCCTTGTGCCTGGAGAAAAACCTTTAATTCATCACTGTTCCTGATTACAGGATGTGAAACAAGCCTTCGCAAGTATTTCTCCAAAGCAACCCTTCTCTGCTCCACGAACTCTTGTTTATGCATCACTTGGCTCTCTACTACGCTCTTATCTGGCCTTGGTGGTATGCAGAAACCTCTATACGACTCAGCTAATCTATCTCCCAATGTAACAACATCTCTGAATCTTCTTCGCACACTAAACTCGGATCCGCCGTATTCAGGGAGATTAGTTCTAGTTGTAATCTGGTAAGTGATGTAAGTACTTCCTCCAGGAATCATCGAATTTGTGGCTTCTTGCTCTTTATGAGGATTGGAAACAGTGACCTTGATGTAATCAGAGCTCAAAGAAGACGGAGATCTAGATAGTGAATCTGAGGAGTGACTATGAAGGCTTCCGCCATCATCTGAGCCGTTGATCTCGGAGTTGTCATCGAAAGGACTGAAGATAACATCGGCGTAAGAAGGAGGCTCGATGTAAGAGCTGCCGCCGCCGTTTGGTTTAGTACGAGGACTCCCATACTCACTATAGTAAGGCGGCGCAGAAAGTGGATCGGAATCAGCTGGAGTCACAGCAATCGACGGGTGACGCGAGTCAGAGAGAGTAGACATGGCGCTGCGATATCCGGAGTTAGATTTATGGCCGTTGACATCGCTTCTGGTTAAGGGATCGTCGAGGACGAGATTCTCCATCTCCTCCCTGGAAGAGTGAGGATGAGACTCTTCGTCATTCTCTGAGCCCATCATCTCAGAAATAAATAATCGATAAATCTATCTATGGAGTTGAAGCTAATTTTAGTAAGAAAATCACAGAAAATTAGGGCTTTTTCGATTCGAGATAGAAATCGGAAAATTTAAGGATATAGCCGGAGTGATTAAGCCGCGGCGGTGGGGCCACGTGGATGACTGGATTGATGAGTAGCTCCAAGTCTCGTCGATGGCCAAAATGGGGAAGATTGGGATAACGAAAGTGTATCTTTCAGGTGAAAGACTTTGGTTGGGCTTTGACCCGACCCGGGTAGGCCCAATATGCATGCAACTTATCCTTCTTATTTCTTAAACGTGGTAGACGTATCTCCGCATCCAAACGGGTTATGGTTGACTAGGAGAAACATAGTTTAAAGTAGACTGGGCGTTTGGGTATTTGGTTCGGGTAGTATCTGATCGGATTCAGATTTTTCGGGTAAAGATATTTTGTATCCATACATATACGTATAGTATTTGGATCGAATTCAGATTCACTTTTTTTTTTCGGGTTCGGTTCTTAAAAAATAATATTATAATACATATAAAAATCTGAAAATAAAAATTATTATGTGTAAATATCTAAAAATATCATAGTACATTATAACTCGGATAATATCATGTTTAGTCGATTAATATTTATTAAATTTTACTTAAGATACCTAAAATAATTGAACAAAATTTTTATTTAATTTCACAAATATAACAAATAATTTAAAAATATTCAGTTATTTTGAGTATAATAGTCATTATAATCTTAAAGTAATTGATATTTTTGAGTTTATAATTATGGTTTAAGTAATTGGTTTATATAAAATCTTAATAAAATTCATATATATTGGTCTATAATTGCTTTCGGATACCTATTGGGTACTTGTAAATTTTCTGGTTCGGGTTTAGATTTAGGTTTTTGGGTATGAAAATTTTACTACCCATTCGGGTATTTTATATTTCGGGTTCGGATTCGGTTCCCTTTTTTTTTTAGGTTTTTTTGCCAGGCCTAGTTTAAACGTTGTTCTTCGAAGTCATCGGCAACATTGTTTTAAAAAAAAAGCTAAAATCGAATACATTAGTTCTAAGATTTTGTGGAGAAACTAACACTAGTTAGTTTACCTGTATTTAGCCAACGCTTTGTTGTTTTAAACAACGTCGTTTTGTAACTGCACCATCTAAATTTGCTTCCTTGAAAATTCCTAGAGACAATAATTTTTATTTTTCTTATTATGATTGATACCATCCTGTGAATTCCAGAGACAATGGATTTGGAGATAACCGATATATTTGCAGAAGATTTCTCCGTTGAGGAATTTGATATTGACTTTGAATTCGATGCTCCTCGATTCTATGATTTCTCCAAACCAGAACTCGGTTTAAAAACAGAGGAAACAGAGCTCTGGTTTAAATCAGCTGGAAACTATCCTCATTCACGTAAGATCATCTCTTTGCATGGATTTGAGAATGATAATATAAAGACTTTATATTTCCTGATAATTTTCATTCCTTGTTCTCAGCATATATCCTAAATCTGAGACTAAACGAGATCCCCAAACCCATCTCAGATAAATACAACGGTAATTAAATTACATATGCAATTCATGTTTTAGTTTTTGTTTTCTTGCAACTCAAGGTTTGTTATTGTCATTTAGGGTTCATTGGTAAAGATGTTCCCAAAATGTCACAGAAGTCTAAAACCAAACCTTTATTACGAAAGAACTCAACTTTGACAAGACCCACTGCTTCTTTGTTGGCAAGACAAAACAACAAAACTCTCGACATTTACTCTCTTCAACTTCTCACTAGGTTTATAACATATGTCCTGTTCGTCAATCTTGTTTGCTTAGCTTCAAACTGATTTGATGTTTTTTATAGATGTAAGAGATCATTAGTAAAGTTTGATGACAACATCTCTTCTCAAACCCAAGATACCAAAAGGCAAAAACTTGAATCTGGCTTCTTACCCAAGGTAGTTCTCAAACGTCATCTATAATAACTCACTCCTCTCAAACTCATTTTGTTTTTGAACTAACTAGCTTTGTGAAGTAGGTATCAAAACTGGAGCAAACTCATTTTGTACATAAGGTTCCAAAGAAGGTAAATACACTTTGAGATTAAACATTAATTGTATTACTCCTTGTATCTTATTTGTGGTTTTAAAGGGATCCAAAGTCACTGTTCCAAAGGAACCTAATCTCAAAACTGCTCAAAGGGCAACAAGACACAGGTAAGGACACTTTAACATGTTTTGTCTTTTAGAATGGCATGTTTACTACTTCTCTGTTATAAATCTCTTTCAGGTTTAAGGCTAATTCAGCACCTGAGCAGATTGTAAAATTCAGCTCTACTATGAACAAAACAGTGTGTGTCTACTTGTTTCTGTTTTGCCACCAACTCAGAAGCATTAACATAAACAAATCTTTTTTTGAAGGTTCAAGAATGTTCTTCAACATCTTTCCCTAAAATGCATAATCCACGCTCTTCCAATGTAAGTCTTCAAACTTAATACACAAAACTGTTTGTAGTGTTTTGTTGATCTCTCATGTCTTCCAGCTACAATGATGCTTCTCATTGCAGGCTAAAAGTCTCCTCACTAGTGATCCTGCACACTCTCTAACGTTAGTCCACATTCCTTTGGCCCTTGTCTTGCATTGACTCGAATCAAGACTTTTCACAATGTTCTCTTACGTCTTGTACAGGTCAAAGTCTGTTGTTTCCAGAAAAGGTAGGAGAGTTAAGGAAACTCGCAACTCAAAGACAAATAATGAAGTTAATGTATCAAAGATTTGCCTTCAAGACTCAAAGGTGATGCAGGTTTCCTCCATTAGAATCCATGAAATGTATATCTAATGACAAAACCAAAACGTTGAACTCACAAGTTTCCTCTTCCTTGATAGACAATATCAAGCAAACACAATGAAGCTCCAAAGGACACAAGTTTTCGAGATGAACCTTTTATTGAATCTCTCAGAAATGTAAATGTTCATCATCTTCAAATACTATTTGTTATTGTGTTACAAATTTTTTTAATTATGTTTTAATTTCTTACAGCTATCTCTCACTTCAGATACTGATTCAGTTGCGGTACTTATAGATTAGTTGCTTCTCTTACTCTCTTGTATCTCATCTACATATCAAGACATATATCGTCCTGTAGACATGACTATGAAGAAATATAAGTTTCAACGGGACAAAGATACTCCACGTTAACAGGTAATGAATTAACCTACTACTTTGTATTTGGACCAAACAACACATCTCCATCAAATAACATTCTAATGGAAGCTTGGCTTTGTGTTGCAGGACATTCACCAGGAAGTATACAATCGCTCCTTAAGATTCAGATATGTAATAAGAGACATATACGCGCACTTAGCTCATAGAAATTTCTAACTGTACAATGCTTGTGTTAAGGTGTCATACAACGATGTACATAATAAATCTTTGATTCTTTATACATAGCGTAGTTGATACTTGATATATACGCAATAATGGATATGTGTGCATTAAAGAGGAGACTGAAAGACTTTTTAACGAACTCGTGAAACCAAACAATAAACTTCACCTACTCTTTCACGGTTTCACAGTTTCACTCATAACATGTTCTTGTCTTTAATGCCTCCAATGTTCTCAAATCTCAACCTGTCTCAAAAAAACCTTCATACTATCTTTGAATCACATAAAAACTTGCCCTCTCATCTTCCTTCAATGTGACATTATGCTGGCAAAAAGTATCTATAGTAATATTCCATTTTTTTTACATTAGATTAAATTCTCTGTGAGCTTGTCGGCCCATTAGTCACCAACGCAATTGTAGGCCCAATAGTCACCAACGCAATTGTAGGCCCAATGGTCACCAACGCAATTATGTTCATGTCGCTGATTTTGATTTTTGAATCAGAAGGGTTATATTATGATGATAACAAAAATAATTCTCTGTTTAGGAATTAAACAAGAAAATAATAATAATAATAAATTATCTGTTTGGAAATAACAGTTTGACTTGTTTCTTTCGATATAGGACAATTTTCCAAAAAAATTCCGTAAGAAGATATTTTGGCATCTCAATGGAGTATATTCATATGCCAAGTGTAGATGAGAAAATTCGTCACAGATAATGACAACGTACATAACATTAATGCATTTTATAATTTTATATAAAACTCTCTCGAGAGCCTCTTTATTTTATCTTCGTCTCTATTGATCAATACACACACAACACTCATAGTTTTTAAAATGACGTTCCCCTTCTCTCTTTTTCTTTTTTCTTTTTCTTCAACTTCATCTTCGTCACGCATACATTCGAGTTCGACCTCTTTATTTTGCTCAATTAGAGTTGTGTTTGATGAAGACAAAGAAGATGTTGCAGAGACTTTCTTTGTTGCTTTGGTTTTGGACAGCTTCATATGTGATTTGCTCGATTGCTTCAACAGCTCGGTCTCAGAAAACTCCTAGCTACTTGTAAGGCTTGTTACATTGCTCCCTATGTTAGAATACAATGTCTGGTGAGTGAAACTTGTATGTGTCGATTTTTTATGAATGACTCTTTTGAACAATTGGAGTCTGGGATTTTTGTAATGTAATTTTTATATGAAGACTTTGCCATGGTTGAAACCATTTTACTAGTGCTGTAGGCAGCCGCGGTAATAAGAGTTGTTATTCTATACAAATTCACTCATACACACTAAATAAAGGGACGTTATTTTCACAATATTTATTGGGTCAGCTAGAAATAGAATGGTCCAATTTTGGGCTTTGTTTATTTATCTTGTTAGCCCATTTCTTACTTTAGGCCCAATATATTCAGACCGAAGCCGTAAAATGCGAAAAGGATTGATTACAATATGAAATCCAAAATATAGTTGATTTGTTCACCTTATTTATATATTTACTTTTTTTTGTTAAAGGATTTGTTCCCTTTATATATGAAAAAGGTTTATTCTCTAAATTGGACAACAAATCAAGAAATACTCATTCACATTTTAGTAAATGTATAATTAACAGAAAAAAGGATTTGTGCCTTATTAAAATTTATTCTCTAATTCTCAAAGATAACTTTTGGTGTTTAAAGAAAATTTAAATGAAAATATATTATGACAAACGGCAAAGTCTTCGGTTTCTCAAACAGATTACTTTTGACCCAAAAAACAGAATATTTATATTTGCATGTGTGCTCTATGCATGTAACTTTGAAGTATTTATGATTAAACATTTAATATTTATCGTTATTTTAGCTGTATGCACCGCAATTAGGCGGTTCGGTAAGAGGATCCTCAGGGAGATTTGGAAAGTGTTCAACGGATACATTTAAAGTCAAAAGTCAATGTCTGAATAACCCTATTTGCTCTATCTATGTAAACAGGTCTGGATCCGACGGTTGGGTACCGGAGTCTATTGAGATCTACTCAGAAGGTTCAAAATCGGTTAAATTCGATTTCACCAAGAGTGTCCCTCATGGCACTTGGTACAACCACAACTACTGCAACACCACAAGCCGGACATCGTCTCTTGATATGCCTCCACCGGAGACCCCTGCATTACCACCACCACCTCCACCTCCACCTCATCATTCTGTTGCTTCAAAACTTGAAAATGGTGAAAGTGTTTTTCTTGGGGGTTGTCATTGCAACAGCGATTGCGATCTTCATAATGGTTGCCTAATAATGAGATACGTATCTCCAGCTTCCATATCTTTGATATTTACATATATTATGTAATTGATATATTTCCTTATTGCTTAGGTTTAGCTTATTGTGCAAGTCACAAACCGCTGTATATATATATACTCTATTCTTGAGTTTTAAGCAACATCAGAAAATACTCCAAACTCTCTTTATTCGTTTTATCATGGTATCAGAGCAAGAATTTTGATTTTCTGAGACTCGAAAAACGAAACAGCCTGATTCGATCTAGACTATTTCATGGCTGAACTTGACGAAAGAAGGACCCAACAAATGGAGAAATAGAGGCGAACTATTTCTCCATACGATCTGATCTCGAACGACAACCCTGACATTATCATCTCTCATCTTCTATTGAAAGGAGACAACTATGAGGAATGGGCTATTAATCTGAAAACGGCACTGTACATGAAACGACCGTCCCGTTTTTTTTTATGCAACCTAATGGTTCTAGTGCTTCCCGTACCTTAGAGAACTGCAAATTAACAAATAATATAAAATAAATAATCATACTAATATTAAAATAATATCTTAAAATATTATTAAAAAAGAAACAAAACGTTTTAATTAAAATAACCGAACAAGCAATACTCTAAACCGTCATCCTCCTGTCCTAGCCATGAATTCGCGATCACATTTTTTCTTTATCTACATCACAAAAATGAGATGCATCAGCATTTGGAAAACCAAACACTGAGTGGAGCAATCCTCCCGTACTAACATGGATTAATTACCGGAATAATGTAATATGAGAATATATATAAATCAATCCAACGGTCTACTCAAAAACATGTCATGACTATCATCCCATGACTCATCGAAAAACATATTAACATATTTAAAATTCACAGAAAAAAACTAATTTTACCGTCATGCACTTACCTTGATAATTTCTTGAGAATTCTCAGAACTTTAGAAACACCTAGATTTCCTAAAATAATTAAACCAACTTGTTTTAATTATTTATATTAATTATTATTAATTAATTTATTAAGTTTAACACATTAAAATAATATAATATTATTTTAATACCACACCATTTAAAATTTAGTTGACCCACTATCTTACAATTAAACCACAACTTGATGATAATTGCATTAAATTAATTGCATCCACTACACTTTCACCATCAATTATACACTTTCACCATCAATTATTACATTTGAGTCAATAGCTCTCTCATGACTCATCTTCTACATATTTTAATAACTTCCATTGAGGAGAGCTTAAAACCTTGTGACCTAAGCTATTGATTATTCAATTCAACAATCCGTAAAGGTCTGTCCAAAAACTAATACTAATGATCCTCTTTGGTTTTAAAGAGCCCAACAACCAACATACACTAATCTTGTGTTGTTGATAAAAATAGCTTCCAAGGATCGAGCACCACCCATGAACTCAATGACGAAAACCTAACACCAAATTAAACCATAGCCAATCTTTAAAACATCACTTCTGTACCCAAACAATCAAACACTGAAACTCAACCAACTCACCTTACGTACCCAGATTTGGAGAGAAAGTGAAGTTGTCTCTTATGGTTTGGTAGAGATAATCCACAAAGGAGACTTGAAGTCAGGTGCTGAGAGAATATTTTTTTGTGGGTATTTAGTTGTTTCTACGTTCAACTAAATAGAAAAAATGAATTTTAAACTTAAACGAATGCGCCCACAAATATCGGAACTTAATGACTCTCATTATCTGCAACCGACATTGACCAATTCATTACGGTCCAAGGCCTGTTATATATTATTACTTTTAAGCCCATAGTGTGAGTTCATGGGTGTTACAATTCTCCTCTACCAATCCGGATTCGTCCTCGAATTATTAGTTACGCTCATAACACAATAAAATGCTACACTACGAAGATTAAATCACTCTTAGATCACCACGATTTATGTTCAGTCACTAAATTCTAGACTCATGTATCTAATACACTTTTCTCTCAACTCGTATGTATCTTGTTCTCTGGTCACTCCGTCGAATGATACTATTGGGAACACCATGTTACCCTTGAGTTGCTAAGGATACCACATCCATAGAGAAAACATGATACCACATCCCGCTGAGATACCACGGCTCAGAGTACCCAAGATACCACATCCTATTGAAACACTTCGTCATCGAATTAACAGGATATCACATCCTTCTATGACACTACGTCTATAGTGAAACCAGGATACCACATCCCACTGAACATCAAAAGAGTTACTCATCTCCTAAAAGTGTAAGACATCATGTCCATAACATGAGCTTATTAAAAATGTGTTACTACAAACCCTGAGAACCACTCTCGTCATTACCCTCCATGCAGCTACCACAACTGCACCACACAACCTCCTATCACAGAAGTCTGAACAAGGACTAGTCCACCACGAAATATCTCACATATTACTAACCAAGTTTATTTTTTTTAAACTTTCCAAGATTTGCTAATAATTAAAAAAATCATCTTTATTAAAAGCAATATAATCATAATGTATTATTTCATAAACGTCAATAAAAATAATACATAAAATAAAATGTCTCACATAGAAAAAATACATAAGAAAACCTAGAACCACTAGTGAAAGCCATCAAGCCACTGCTTGCTTCTCAAACCACTTTTTGAAATTTGCTTTCATCCTAGCCTCTGGTTCCCAAGTCACCTCATTTACACCATCACAGTCCCACAAGACTTTCATCATCGGAGTCTTCTTCCGACGATCTTCCTTGATCTTCTTCTCAAGAACCCTAAGAGGTATCGCCTCCATGGTTAGATTAGGATGCAGATCCGCTGGAATCTTAGCCATAACCTCATCATCCTTATGCAAGCACTTCTTAAGCATCGAAACATGGAATACCTTGTAAAATGCATGCATGGGTAACTCCAACCGATAAGCCACCGGTCCAACTCTCTCAACAATCCTAAAAGGCCCCATGTACCTCGGACTCAACTTAGTCTCAGAAATGGACTTATTTGGACCTCGCAACATAGCCATCTTAAGATACACACTGTCTCCAACCTCGAACTCGAGCTCTTTCCTATGCTTATCAGCATAACTCTTTTGCCGATCCTGCGCTTCCTTCATGTTCAGCTTCAAAACACAGATTTTCTCCGTGGTTTCTTGAACAAAATAAGCACCATATATGCTCCTCTCCCCCACCTGAGTCCAGCATAACGGTGTCCTACATGGTCTACCATACAATGTCTCATAAGGTGCCATACCAATGCTTGCTTGTTAGTTGTTATTATATGTGAACTCCACCAAGCCCAAGTAGTCATGCCACTGACCATCCCAATCAAGCACACATATCCTCAACAAATCCTCTAAAGTCTAGATAGTCCTCTCTGATTGCCCATCTGTCTGAGGATGATATGCCGTACTCATATGAACATTTGTGCCTATCTCAGCCTGAAATGCCTTCCAAAAACATGGAAGTGAACTTGGAATCACGATCTAACACAATGCTCACCAGCACACCATGCAACATCACTATCTCATTTACATATTTCTTTGCTAAAACTGCAGCTCCATCAGTCTTTTTAATGGCTAGAAAATGTGCAGACTTAGTCAATCGGTCTACAATAACCCAAATAGCATCCTTAGTCCGCGATACTGGCAGTCCCACCACAAAATCCATCGTAATCATATCCCATTTCTATTCTGGAATGGGTAGACTCTGCAGTAATTCACTCGGTACCTAATGCTCAGCCTTCACTAACTAACAAACATCGCAAGCTGTGACCCAGTTAGCCATATCTTTCTTCATCCCAATCCAGTGATAATACCGTTTCAGATCTTGATACATCTTAGTCGCTCCTGGGTGAATAGAAAATATGCTCGAATGAGCCTCTTGCAGAATCTCACGCCAGAGACTCTCAACCTTGGGTACACATATCCAGTGGTGGACCCAGCAAGTTTTAACACATGGAGCACAAATAATTTTAAAAACTTTAATGTAATAAAAATATTGTAGCAGTTGAGATTTGAACTAGAGATCTTGTATGTATATGGGGGAAAACTTAACCATCTGAGCTATTATATAATGTTTGTTAGAAGATATTTAGAAAACTATTTAAATTAGTATGGGGCACGTGTCCCACCTAGTTTGCACATGCGTCCGCCCCTGCACATATCCTACCATGCACTAGTATTGTCCCATTCGCAGAGACTTGATACTT
Organism: Leavenworthia alabamica; assembly: GCA_000411055.1. Classification (NCBI taxonomy): domain Eukaryota; kingdom Viridiplantae; phylum Streptophyta; class Magnoliopsida; order Brassicales; family Brassicaceae; genus Leavenworthia; species Leavenworthia alabamica. Next base: position 1,722 of record ASXC01015726.1, on the reverse strand, counting down.
AGTAGCCTCATTTCTCGAAGCACCAATCAATCCTTCATCCTTCTGTTGAGCCACTCAAACCCTGCTCAAAATATTAGCTTGGTTTACTACCTGCAAGCCCAACGGATTCTGAGATGTAGCACACAACCGCAATGTACTAATCTCAGCTACAATGGACTTTAAGTCCTGCTCACAAGCCAAAGCTACCTTCTTGCGACTCAATGCATCTGCCACCAGGTTAGCTTTACCCGGGTGGTATAAAATATATAGATCATAGTCAGCCACTAAAATCCAGCGCCTCTGCCTCAAGTTCATCTCTGGCTGAGTAAAGATGTACTTTAAACTCTTTTGATCTGTAAATATCTGAACTTTCCCGCCGTAAAGATACGATCTCCAAATCTTTAAAGCAAACACAACCGCAGCTATCTCGAGGTCATGGGTAGGATAGTTGCCCTCATGCTTTCTTAACTGGCGCGAAGCATAGGCAATCACCTTTCCTTGATGTATCAACACACAACCAAGAAATAAACAGTAAAATAATTTACATCAGGTAATGTTTAGAACTCACCAGTGATCGGTCTAGAACTTTTACCTTGCTCCTGAATGGCATACACACATGTTGCCGCAACTCCCTGAGCCTGCGGTGTCGTTACCACTCCTGCTTGCTGCAGCTTAGAACACTTGGACCTGATGTGTCCCACTTCACAGTAGTGAAAACATGCACGTGGGTCAACCTTCTGGGTATAATCCGCGATCTTGTGATCCTTAGATCCACACTTGAAGTAAGCATCACACTCACTCTGTTGTCTTTTAGGATTACCTTACCACTTCCTCTTTTGTCCCTGCGTAGGCTTATCACCCTTGACAAATAGAAAAAGATAAAACATCACAAAGATTAGCAATAAAGTCCACACCCATTTTAACTTTATCTATACACTAATAGAAAATATTATTAACTTTGCTATAACTGATATGCTGCTGGGGTTTCTTAGATTTCACATTAGGACTAATCACGATGATCTCATCCTTAAGCCCATCCTCGATCAAAGCTTCTCTCTCCACCAACTCAACCATGGTGTTATCCCATACAGAAAACTATGCACAGTTGATTCTTCACCATCTAACACACGGCCAGCGAACACACGGAGACGGTTAAACTCCGCCTCATACTCTCGAATGGTCATGTTGCCATGCTGTAACACCAAAAACTGACCTTCCAGTCGGTCTAATGCCTCACGGGGAAAATATTTGGAGTTAAACTCTCCCAAAAAATCAACAAAAGTCATCTCTGTGGTGGCCCTTCTAGCTGCCACACTCCTCCACAATAGATGAGCATCTACCTCTAAGTAGTGAACCACAAAGTCAACTTTGTACCCCTCTGGGCACCTACTGGACTGAAAGTTGTGCTCTATGCGCATCCGCCACTCATCAGCCTCCTCTGGCTTGGTACAACCCCAAAAGTATGACGTATCAATCCTCTGCATCTGCTCCATCATCCTGAGATAAGAAGGAACCTTCTCATCCACTGCAACTCTGGGCTGCACAATCTCTACATGCAGTATCATTGGAGCTGGAACTGGTGCTGCACATGAGTCTGTGCCACTAGTGCCTCTAACAACATGAGGATCCGATCGCCCCGATGTTGTGCACCACCAACTACACTTGCTGCCACACCAGCAACACCTGCTGCTCCACCAGCAACTCCTGCTACACTAGCTGCCACACCCACTCCAACACCGGCTA
>ASXC01015725.1:0-23957 GCA_000411055.1 Leavenworthia alabamica | reverse complement strand
AGTCAGAGTTTCGTTTCACCGCCAATAGAGATAACTATTCCACGTGGTAACACGTGGCATGTCCTTCCGGCTCCTCCAATGTCGACCATATCAAAGCTCCAAAGTATTCGGAGATTTTCAACTTTTTTTTCTTTTTTCTTGCTGTGGTCAGATTCATAAGGATTATATGAATATTTTAACCATCATTATTTACAGTACAAGCAAGGGAATTTCTCAAAACGCAGTGGTTACAAAGACTATTCACAAACATAATTTTAATAAACATATTATATCAATGTTCATCATCAACTTTTAAAACCCCATTGTTTGATTATTTCTTCTTTTCGCTTTACCAGTGGAACAATCTTCTTCCAATGGCAGCAGCCTTTTTGAGTAACGTTGGTCGGAAAGATTCATGATTCATTTCTTGTAACTCACAGGCACGTCATCATCGTCCTCTTCGAGATCACTGAATGATACATCTTCATCCTCATCCTGCACAAGATGGTTCACACTGGTGGTGTTTACAGTTCCTGCATTATCTTCATCCTTTAACCAATCATCAACATCAGCATCATCATCTACTTTGACATCAATTACTCTAGGTGAAGAATCAGTGATTGGACCCTGAACTGCCTGGCACACTGGTTCTGGTTTTTCTTCGATCACAGGCTTATCAACAACTTCAATCTCCTTGGTCTCAATTGTGTGTTTATCTGTCTCAAACTCAGGTGTCTCAATCAAATGTATCGATTCGACAGAGATGGTTTTGATTGGTTCTGGTTCAGGTGAGGACTTAGTAGGTAGAGAAAGAGGTTCCACAATTGCACTAGCAGAACCGGAATCAACACTACTCTCTGGCTTCACTGTTGTAGCTTTGTTTCTCTTATGCAGCAGCTCATGAGATAACAGTGCTCGTGATTCAAGTACCTTTATGAAAAACACACAACACAGTGATTCACAAAAGAAAAGTTTCACTCTAGTAGTCAAAGCATTCCATAAACTTTGCTTATCCACCATTAAAACTTAAAAATGAAACATTTAAAAGTTCCTAGCTCGAAAACTTGTATACACACAGAAGAAAAAAGACAAAGAATAGTGAGCAGTGGAGTTGAGTAAAAAGCTTACCTGAGGAGTTGAGAGAAGCAAAGCATCATGTTTACTGAATTTAGGATGCATAAGCACAAAGTAAATCCTCCAAAAGCAATACTCACTCATGTATTCTGGACAAAGTTCAATCCTCAACGCAGCCAGACTCGTGGCAAGCCTTTCCACGGCCAAGGCATGCTCATATTGAGCATCACTCATTTCAAAATCTGAACATGAAATGTTGTAAAAACACATATCAACAACACATTCAAATTCCAATACAAAGCACCTTAGATCTAAGATCTAAGATCTATAATCTATGAAAATTCCAACTAAACCTAAAAGTGTTCAAAGCAAATTCTCTAAGTGTACTTAACAACAAGTCAACAACATCTAGTAACAATGTACTGCAAATTCGAAAACATACCATCAAAGTTATGATCCTCTTCAGGAAAGGGGAAATCAAGCCATGTCTCTGGATGCAACGCAAGATCCTTTGCAAATCCAATTACTTCCTCAGTAACACCAATTGCATCAATTTTCGAATCCGATCCCAATTGCAAAAAATTTGAAGCCATCTTTGTAAACTCAGATACAGGTAAGTTCCCAGAGAGTTTCGAGATCCCAGTCTTGAATCTACCTCCGATCTCCACGAAATCGTTTCTAATTCCAGCAATTAGATTCTCGTCACCTTCCGCCAGATCCGATGACCTCCGAGTCTCCTCCTTCTCATGAACGTCCGTATCAGGTGGTGGTGCGAGGAAAGAAGCAACACCCCATAGCTGACTTCTAAAGGTTTTGGTAAGTTCAGAGATATCTTCCTTCATGCCTCGTGGAGACTGTGATTGTAACACCGACGGCGAAGACGGTTGATCAGAACCTGAATCTTCAATTGATTTTGAATTAACCGTATCCTTTTTATCATCTTCTTCCTCATCGATCTTCAGAGAATTCGCAATGGATCTAGCTAACCATGCCATTTTTGGATCTCAAGTAATCTCTTAATCGCGCGACCTTAATTAAACAAGAAGACACTAAAAATTCAACGATTGAAAACGGTGTCGTTTAATAAAATGGGCATCATAGCTAAAGCCCATAGGATTCAAAGTCCAGCCCATTTATAAATTTTGTTACTGTTCGCCTGTTACTTTGTTTTATGTCGAGACAGAAGCTCTCACATCAAACTCAGTGATATACACAAGCCCACTCAAAACAGAGATATATGTTGTTCAGTCTCGTTTCCAAAAACAGACAAGTGATATAAGCCTGTGGTTTTTGCGCCAAAGAACAGTATATAAATAGTTAAATGATTCACTTGTCAAATCTAACTTTCTTTTCAATTGTTCATTACAACAGGGTATAGCTAAGACCAATGTATGGAGAGATTGGATTCCACCACAAACTTATGCTCGATTTATTAGACAAGAATCATATTCACATCTTACTGTACTTTGAACTGTCACTCTATGAAACAACAGTGTTGGGGTAACTATCTAATTTCTTAAATTAACAAAAGCTAATAAAATAAAAACATTGAGTAAAAAAGAAAAGATTCAAAAGTTCAAAGATTTTGCTTCTTTTTTTGTTTTGGTCAAAAAGCAAAAGAACAAAACCCAAGTAGAGAGGTTAACAATATGGTTACTTTCTTCAAATTCTTCATTTTTTTCTTTCTTCTGAAATTGATTGAACCAAAAAGGTGGTAACTTTACACAGTTTGCTCATTTCCATTGTTTATTGCAAACCAAACTAACATGAAAACAATAGATACCAAATCCATTCTAGCCCCGTTTCTTCTTCGCCATGTTTCCATCTGTTGATTGCTTTCCCCTTTGAATTGTTACCACCAAAACCAATAGCTGGATCTTCAAAGTCAAACTCTTCATCTTTATATACATCAATGTAGAGACAGATCCAAAAGATTTAAACTTGTGCTATTGGATAGTCCTTGTGAGTTTGCATTTCGAAATAAACATGGTGTCCGAATAATGTAGACTACACAGCTTGAGTAGCTCTGCTGACCTCTGCTTCAATGCTGCATCACACCCACTCTGGATTACGAGCAAGAGTTTTGCAGCTAGACCGACCTCAACAGCACGAGGCGAACATTCCTCTGGAGCTAATTTGCAGACATACCAAAGAATCGATAGCGCGTAGTTCGTGCAATTCTCAGACACTCTCATCAATACCCTTACAGTATATGGTATAGTGTTTGCAGAGTCTTTCACAGCAACTCTTCCTTCAACATCTGAACATAAAGCATCAAGAACATATAGAGCTAACTCCAAACACTCAGGGTCTAAAGACGGTAAAATATCGACTAATTGAGGCACTGCTCCAATGCTAACCATCAAGTTTCGAACTTGTTTATGAACTGAGATTGGTTTAAGCAACCCAAGTGCAGGTGAAACTCCATTTCTATGTTTCTTATCCTTAACCAATCTCATTAACCCAACAAGCAAACTATGACTCGAAACCAGTTCAGCTCTAAAACCCTTCTCCTCAACTAATCCTCTAATCAATCTCGTACAGTTGATTTTAGTTTCATTTGATCCATCATTCAACATATCAACAATCAAAGAAACTTTAGCTGGTTGCATCAACCCGGATTTAGAATCCGAATCAAGATCAAGACTGACAAGAATAGCAACAACCTCAGATCCAACAGCATGAGAAGTGAAAGGACCTAAGAGAGAAGAGATCACAGAGACACCTCCTTGTTCAACAACAGTCTTCCTAGCCATAAGATGAGCTAAAACAATCTGCTTAAGCTCAATCAACGCATGAACCCTAGCTTGACCTTTAGCTTTCTTCAATGTTCCCAAAATCTCAATAGCTCTTCCTTGTACATCCTCGGAACGTTTCTTCATCAACACATACTTCTGAGAGAACCAAGTATAGATCAAATGGTAAAGAGTTTTATTAGGAGTTACCGTATCATCCCAAAGCTCTTGCATTGTAGTGGGACAAGTCAAGTGACCTAAGTTAAACCATTTGTGAATGTTTGACCTTTCATAGGTTTGACCAGTACACAAGGTCACAGGATCTTGCATCGGCTCTAACGAAATAGGACAAATGAAAACTGAAGGTATGTCTTGTAAATCTAGCTCTTTTATCATCTTCTTCAGATCTAATTTCTCATCAACAACACCACCACCACCATTAACACCACCAAGAACTCCATCTTTAACAGCTGTATCCAGATCTAAGACTTGCCCATCACCACCACCTTCAAATCCAAGTAACCCATCTCTCTTTAACGGCTGAAACATCGGCATTTTGATAAAATCTAAAGAAAAAAACAAATTACAGACTTTTCTTCTCTCTCAGCTCAACAACATTTGGAAAAATAATGACTTTGATAGTCAAACAAAGGAGCTAAAAAAAGAGTGAAGTAAAGAAACGCATGTCTTTATCTCAGAAAGAAGCGTTACACAATCTTCTTCTTCTTACTCTTTCCTTTTGCTTTAATTTTTTGTTTTGTTTTTTCTTTTCAACGGTCAAAAAGAAGATTCATTCAACTCTTGTTAATAATAATACATCATAAACACATGATTGAAGCCCCCAACTGCTACCAAAAATTGTTAATTTATACCCCAAAATTTCGAGAAAAATAAAGAAGAAATAGAAGAAACACAGTCACAAAATCTTAGAAGATTTTAAAAAAGGAAGAAATTTTGAGAAACCCAGATGACGAAAAGTTTACGAATTCGTTAGAATGACGAAGAAACTCGTACCCTCTCCTTTGTTTGTTTTTTCTCTCTAACCTTCTTCTGAGGTAGTGAGTGATTGTTTCGTTTTGAGAGAAGGAAAAAAATATTAAAAAGAAAAAAAAAAGGTTAAATAAGATTGAAAAAAAAGGAGAAATAAAAGAATTTTTGAAAAAATAGGGTGTAAAATGGAAAACAATAAAGATAGGATGACCGGTGAATACTGGCTATACCCGGTCATTTAGTACTCTCGACTATCGCACCACACGTGCAAGCTCCACCACATACTCCAACCTCTCGGTTAATAAATTTAGATTCCCAATTTTGTCCCTAGCTTTAAATTTACGGAGTTAATAAAACGCAATAATAAATAAGTTTATAGAAAAAAGTTTATTCTCACGAATGATGTTTAAATTATAGAGGATATGCAATTGTTCAATAAAGTGTGGAATAATTGTGTTAGTTTGAACACTTTATTTATCTGACTGAATATTTTTTTAATGCTGTAATAAACCAGAATATTCTTAAATTAGTCAAAAGAAAACAGTGAAATTCTAAATCTTTTATTTTATTTTTCTTAATATCCACGCTCAGTAAGAATATATAATTTTTTAGTTAAAAAGAAAAGGGTAAAATTGTAAATAAACCCGCACGTAGTAAAAAAAAAAAGCTGATGAGTTTTGTAGTTTTCACAAAACTCCAAACACCCACGGGGAAGAGTAACCCGTACAGGTCGGGCACGTGCGACGATAATTTCTAGGTTTAATTTCATCATTAATTTTTTTTGCTTCAACTAACTCTCAAATTTTTTAAAACCTATATATATATATACCCTTCTTCAATCTATTTATATTTATATTTTAAAAATATCTCTCTACTGAACATTTGTTTTTATAAATTACATAAATGGCTAAAAATAATAATAAGATTTTTAATACTATACTATTATCTTCCCTAATTCTCCAAATAGTGAATATTTCAAAATTATTCTGTCGTTTTAATATATGGTGGGTTTTAATAAGAAAGTATAAAAAAAGGAAATAAAAAAAATAAAAAGGCAGAGAGTGAGTGGGGACCACAAACACAAAAAAAGCACCAGCTAGACATTTGACCGTGACAGTGTTTTGCTTTGACTGTAAACCTCGATCGGCTCCGGGTTCTTAATCCAACATCAGACTTTGACTGTTCCTTTCACCAATCATAGCTAACCACGTGTCCACATCTGCCTCATCCCAACCCAAACCATAATTAATTTATATTTCATTTGAAGAATTCTACCAAATCAAGATAATTTAATAATAAGAAAGGAGTGGAGATGATAGAGAGATAAGGGAGAGAGATCTGAGAGACCATGTGTTGTTTTTGTTGCAGTTGAGTACTGACCCATAACTGCAAAGTTTGCTGTCCAAAAATATTATTTTCATAAATAATTCTATTTTATTAATTACTGGACCCAAGTTTTGAAATGAAATTTCAGATTCAAATGAAATGATTTATAAAAAGTTTGTCTATGATTTTTTTTTCTTTCTAGTCAACAAACTTTAAAGAGTAAAGTGGACCGGCAAATGTTTAAATGTGATATGACATGTTTTATAATCTTTAGCCTTTGGGATGGGAGATTGATAGGGATATTATATTATTTTAATAATAAACTTTGTTTTATCATAAATTTAGAAATTAGTTTTTATCAAAGACCAAGTGCTAATGACTGTGAGTAAGTGGGCCTAGGAATAAAAGCGTAACAATTTCATGAAAAGGAAGTGACGAAATTTCAACTACTCTGTGTTCGTATTTTAGTTATTGGTGAATAGGTTTGTTGAAGTTTTTCTGATTTTTATGTTTACACCAAAGTTTATAGAGTAGCTAAATATGTAATATACACTTAAGGAACTGATACTAACCTATTAGGTGGTAGTTTAGTGATAGACACGACATTTCAAACTTATTCATGTGTTATATATTATGGTTGTGGGCATATCATATCATTTGTGTTTATCTTTAACGTATTTAAGGTAATTTGTTATAACGTTGAAACAAAATGTAAAACTATGTTTAAAACAAAAAGCAAAAGTAGAACTAGAAGGACGAAGGAATAAAAAAAGAATATACTGCATTGCTACGAGTAATCTATTGTTATTTATTAATTTGTCTTTGGTTCTTTAGCAATTTTAGCTTTGGAGTGTCACGTGACTCTCTAACCCCTAAATCTATGTCTATATACATATGCATGATGCATCTATATTTGTAAATTATATAATCTAGGGGTCTTAAATAGTGTATTATTGTTTTTTAATACATATAATTGAATATACTTTAGAATTGGTATGAACCATTGGTTAATGGCCCAAATCTCGAAAATATTCTAAGTGTGATCTCCAAAGAACATGGCTTGACAATTGGGTCGAAATTAATATATATATTGGGCCAAACTATCACAGTGAGCTTCAGAGATATTAAATTACATGTTTGGAAGCAAGTACGTAAAACCAAGCCTTTTAGTACAAAACCAGCCTCTCTTAGACCCAACCTTTTATGGAAAGAGTAAATTGATTTTCCGACAACCTTTTACGATCTAGGGGAGTTGTACTTGTATTGAGCAAACAAGTTGATTTCAGTTTTGATCGATTTTTAGATGATTTGTAATAATTTAAGAAATTTGTTATATTTGATAGTAAAATTCTCTGAATTTTAAACTAAAATTAATGATATTTAAGTAAGACTTTCTTCTAAAATTTTGCAAATTATTAAATTCCAATACTTAAGACATTTCTAATCATAGTAGATTTGAAACAATTTTTAAAAAATCAAATATTCAATAAAATGATTTTAAGAAACATTACAAATCATATATCTAATAATACTGTATTTAAATACACTTTTAAGAAATTCTTATTTCTATAATATAGGATTTGTCTATGTAACTCAACTCACGAAATGATCAGTTCAATACTCTCATTCTCCAAGGCACCGTTTTAAATTAAAACATCTAGTTACAAGAAATAGCATTTTTTTTGGTTTTTCATGTTAAAGGAAATTAAAAGAAATCACATATTTTAGTTACAAATTCATTTTATTAAAAACCACATAATTGACTTTGTCTTCTATTTGATCATGTCTTAGTGTCTGAAATCTTTGATCATTTCTTCATCTTATACAATATCTATTTCGATTTCATATATTATTTTTTATATATAAAGTACTAAATATTTCCTCGTTCTTGAGAATCCAATAATGAAAGGGAGAGGCCTAAAGAAAGATAACTGCTTCATATGGTTGATGAAGGCTCCTTTCCATTTATTAATAATGGCACGTAACGCCTACATACGTAGCATTACGTCATGCTCCGGCACCGGAATCATTACCGGCAGTGGTGGATCCTCTGGTTTTGGTCAGCTTTCCCGAAACTTCCAAATCTGCGAACCACCAAGCACTGCCCTTCCCCGGAGCTTTACCTTGATGGCACGTGATCAAGACTGTATGACACGTGGCGGACAACTTACAACGATGAGACAATCAGCGCCATTGGATCACCGGAGGAAGTATAAGTGCATTGTTGTGATGAAAAGAATCGATGAAGAGATTTCTTGTGATGATGAGTTTGAAGAAGATGTTTCACAAATAAATAACATCTTTGCCTAGTATATTAATAATAATTTTTTTAAAATTGATTAGGTTTATTAGTTGTAGCATTTGTTGCTAATTGCAAAATATTGATATCTGAGCGTTATATCTCATAGCAAAATATTATTATATATTTGTTATCTCATAACAGTGTGATGTATATAAGTTTTTAGGCTAATGAGAAAAAAATAGCAAAATATTCTCCACTCAAAAAATAGATTTTGAAACATTATAAAGAAAGATAATTTTTTTTGGCCAAAAATTTTAGAATGTTTCTGCAATATCTTATACAAAGGTAAAGTTGAGTATCAGAGCCAGCACATGTTCACTGTGCCTGTAAGAGAATAAGCTTAATACGAAGCCATGAACATTAATTTATTTATACTTCATTCTACAATTTGTAACTCTTATCATTAATCAGGTATAAATGTAACTTTTACAAGTTGTCTTATTAGTTATTACACACGCAAAAACAAAACAAGGGGCCTTTGATATAATCTCTCTTGACCAATGAAAGATTAGACTTTTCCATGTGACTAAGTCATCAATGATGTGAAAGCTCAAAATATATATTAGTATTTATTTGAATAATGGAAAATATGAAATATTTTAGTTAACGTTGGAAATTTCCATAGCATTTTAATTTGAATTATTCCACAAAGTGAGTTGGTCTTCTCTAACTTATATTTTTTTAATATATAATCATATAATCAACTCATTAAGTTTTCATTAGAAGAGAACATGTCTTTTGTCTACTAAACCTCCTTTATTATTCATTTATTCCATTTCACAGCTAAGACGAAAGCAAAGAGTTGGTTATAAAGAAAGAACAAACTCTCATAATAAGATCATAACAAAAAAGAATATGTCTTATCCAGACCAACCATATCCTGTTAGTGCTCCTCCTCCTCAAGGTATGTCCAAATTGTAATTTCATTTATGTTGGTGTTTCTTGTTTCTTATATTTTTTGATGTTGTTTTAAAGGGTATCCTCCTAAGGAAGGATATCCACCACAAGGATATCCTCCTGCGGGTTATCCTCCTCCAGCGCAAGGGTATGGTCAAGCATATCCAGGGCCAGGCTATCCTCCACCGCAATATCCTCAAGGTCCTCCTCCACCACAGTATTATCAAGGACCTCCACCGCCACAATATGGTCAGGCTCCACCTAAGAAGAAGAAGAAAGAAAAAGAGATGGGATTTTTTGAAGGATGGTACGTTGACTAAATCTCTCTTTATACATTTACTATAGGTTATGAATGGTTGGTTGCAATGGATTTATGTTTATTTGTGTACTTGTGTTATTACAGTATGGCTATGCTCTGCTGTTGTTTTGTCATGGATGCTTGCTTTTGATCGGAGGATGATGTTGAAACGATATTTGCCGTTGACCGTTTTGAGGTTACGGTTGTAATTTGTATCAAAATGTTTTATAACGTTTTTGGTCAACAACATATTTAGATCTCTTCTTTTGGTTCTGTGTGTGTATATGGTTTCACGTTGTGTGTGTTTTGTTTCTGTTTTTTTATATTATTATTTATTTTTGTTATGAATTCGAATTTGACTTCAGGGTATGTGCCCATCTTATTTTTCTTTTACAATATCATATATGTTTCATTATTTAGTGTCATAATATTTATTCTTACAGTATGGCCCATTATATTCGAAGTATTTACATATTTATCTCAAACAATTAGCCCAGTATATTCCAAGTATTTAACTCGCATTGTTTCATAATTTAAAAAATTTAAAACAATAATCCCTAACGATTAACAAAATTAAATGGCGTGTTGTGTAATTTAGCTAAGTTTAAGACAAATTTGTAAACTAGAGAAAACAACTGGATCAAGTCTATCAGACACAGAAGCAGATCTAGAATATAAAAAATGTAGGGGACATTATTATAAAACTTTTGAAGAAATAAGTTGATTTTAAATATTAGTCAAATGTCCAGCTAGACTAAAAAGTACATCCAGACAAGCACTTTCGACAGAGATCAGTCCAGTGATTAATTGCTCCGATTTGATAGTTGCGTAAAGCAATTAAGTAGATGTTTACTAAATCAGAATTAATCTCTTCCTATATTTATAAAACTATTTTTATAAATAATTTTCAGTTTCGTATATTATTGTAAATTAATATTTAAAAACTAAAATTTTTAAAACTATTACAATTTAATATTTTTTTTAATATTATTTTAATACATAGCATAAAATAATATTTAATTTACCCCTACATGACATGTGCATAATTCTAGTCTATTACATGGACGCCACATGTTAATTTTTTTATTTTATTCTCCAAATTTTATATTATTTTATGTATTTATTCCTAAATTTTAAAAACACAATCAGATCCAAGATAAATTTTTATTCACAAATTTCAAATCAATATTTTAAAATATCAAAAAAAATTTATAAATATAAATTTTTGATGTTCAAGTTACTATCTTTGATTATGGTTATACCTATGATAATTCACATAATTATTTAGTAAATTTATTTATAAAACTTATGAGCTTTTGTTTTTATTTTTAGAAAATAAAATCTAATTTTTTTTATATTTAATATATATTTATTTCTGTTCCTAACTTATATTGTCATTTAATAAAAAACTTCTGTTAAGATTATGTATTTCTATTATTTAACTATAAAAATAAATAACCAATATACATTATAATGTACATGGAAAGTTAAGATATATTAATAATATTTTTATATAAATAATAAATTATATCATATTTATCTAATAGTTTATATAATATATATTTAATATTGAAACAATCTAAGTATATGTCATATAATGTGTTATATAAATTCAAATATTATACATATTTTCAAATTATCAAAAACTCATACATAGAAAAATATATTAATTTAGTTTTTATATATTTCACTCTAATTTAATTTTAATACTAGACAAGATACAAATAATAATAAAATAAAAACAAAAATTACATAAATAAAATTAAAATACAACTTTTATGCTTATTTCTATAGTCAAACATAAAATATCTTAAATTTACATCCAAACAAAATCTTCTCAAATATAAACTAATAATTAGTTTTTATATAAATTTGTTTTCGAATATACATATTGGGTTAAATTATTTTTAAAAACTTAAATTAGCATATTTATTACATATTTATTAAAATTAAAGTGCAATTTCTTTTACTATTCATATAGGTAATATCCAAAATATTAAATTTATATCCAAACAAAATTTTTATTTAAATAAGTTTTACTTATGTTTAATATATTTCTAAATATGTATTAATCAAAAAATTATCTAAATATTGATTATATTTTTCTTTGCATATTTCTTTCCAAACCAGAAATAAAATATATTTTTATATAAATTAATTTTTGAATATATATGTACAATATATGATAAAATTTATTTGGTATCTACTAATATTCACAAATTAGTATTTTTTTTATAAAAAAATCTTATTTAATCAGTAAATACATTTAAATTATATTTAATATTTAAATCAAAAATAAGGTTTTAAATATAGTAAAATTATTTTACATTTTTTATTGGATGTTGAGGTTTGTACGTGTGGGTGTCGGATTGGATTTGAGTTTTACTTTAGCATAACATGAATAATTTTAATTTTCAGTTTTGGATAATCGGATGAAATTCGAGTTGATGGTAATTGTTAGGATAATTTTTTATTTTATTTAAAAATAGGTTATTAGGTAGGAAAAAATTAGATTTTCGAATGTAAACAAAATTTTTGGGTGCAATTTTGATTTTTCTATACAGTTTTTGGTTTTCAGGTATAAAAAATTAGAAAATTTTAGGTACTTTTTTATTATGGGTTTTTATTTTATAGTTAAAATATAATAATAAATATCTATAATATAATGTATTCATTTAAATTAATGTTGTATATATAATTATTAACATAAATAAATATCAAATTTTCAAAAAATCATAAATAAGGAAATGTATTAGTTTAGTTTTTTATATATCTCATTCTGTTTTAATTTAATATTACAAAATTACAATCAATTAAAAATTATAAATATTACAATAAAGTTAAACTAATAAAATGTATAAAATAAATAAATAAAAATATGAAGCATACGGTTAGAATACAAATCTTTTAGATATGATCTTGTATCATTAACGGTATGAGCATAATTGATATTTGAGTGGTTAAGGTTAGTTATTCTTCTTGCATGATTTATGAGATTTACAATTTTAAAATTTAAGATTTGTATAATGATTTGTTGACTTGCTATGGAAACTTAATAAATAATTATATGCAGCTTTAAAAAAATTATTTATAATATAGAAATGAATATTAATTTTGTTGATGGAGTAACATTTCTCCTATCGGACAGTAATGAGATATAGATCTTTATACATTTTTCCAGTATAATTTTAAAATTTTAAATGAACTCATATTTTATAATAGTATATTTTAACTTTGTGTTTCTAAAACACAAATGTTAATATTAATATTTTAGTGTAATAATGTATATATATATATATATATATAGATATGTTCATCACAAGTACAAAATAGATAGACCTAAAATTTTAAAAATATTTTTTAACTAAAAAAATATATAAATTTGATAATTATATTTAATATTTATAAATACAAAAAGTTGTATTATATTTTTTAAAATTTATGGTATTTATGTGGTATATTGATAGATATTTATAATAAAAAAATTTTGTATTGAAAAATAATTTAAATAAATTCTAAAATCTTCTGTCATATTAAAAATCAGTTGAAAATAAATTTAAGTTTTATAATCAAATAATTCTAAAACAAATAATATGTTATGATATTTTTTGTAAGTCCCTAATATTTTTTGTAATTTGTTAATTTCTCCCAATTTTTTCAAATAATCCGTCTATTTATTTTACAAGATTTATAATATTTTTATTCAACTCACTGAAATAATATTTCGTTCTATTTCCTTTCTCTATCTAACGTTCTCACATATCTCATACGTTAATCTTCCATTCGAGCTGAACCATATTCCTTTACTACTTAAGTTACTTGCCAATAACTATTTTCTCCCTTTTTATTGAATTAGTTTTTGCTCTTCCTCATATCTATCATTCACAAGGAATTATTTTGTCATAGATATCATCAAATTTATATATATGTATGATCTCTTCTCTTTTCTCTTCTTACAAATCTGCTTATGTTTTTATGATTTATCACAATCCATATTTAATAACTCTTTTTGTTTGAGATCTGTGGATGTTGATTTTATGTTCTCTGAATTAGAATTAGGTCAGATTTAGGATTTGTTCATATATTTTAGAATCACAAATTACTGACACATGTTTTTTTATTCCCAAAATACCAAAATATTGTAGAAATCATTCAACTTATCGAAATTAGCGTTGCACAATCAATTTAGTAAGAAGATGTATAAAAAGGAAAGAAGAAGATAAACAGTAGAGGTTTCTCCTAGACGAATCTCAATTTACCAGTTTTACATCGCGACGCATCATATATGACAAGTTCTACTCCTTTCCATACAGTGCATGAGGAAATTTAGCACAATATTTTGGATTGTGTCTCACTAAACATCTCATGCTTCTGTTTTTGCAGAAAAAACCAGAATTTTTGTGTGTTATATGCTCTAAAGGTACATACATATGATACGACCATTCTATGCAAATCTTGCTAAGACTCTTTGAAAGTGAATTTTTACAGTTGACTAACAATAGATTCAGAAAAGTCGAAATGTCTACTAATAAATATTATTCTTTTGGCTACAATTGTACTTATCTCACTACTCTTTAGCAACATTCAATTGATAGGTTCATTCATAAGTCAGCTTATCTGTTTATTTTTTCTTTAAAATCGTTCAACGCTTGATTCATTATACCACTTTGTACTCTGTGTTCAGGTGAATATTTTACAAACGGTGCTTCGGAGTTCAACGAGTTGGACGCAGTAATTACAAAAAAGCTTCTTCTAGATGAAAACAACTTTTGCATTGCCAACCACTATCATAGACCTTTGTAGAAGATCCATCAATGGGGGATTCTTAGTAAAAAATAACCCTAAAAGTTACTACACATGCTTACATAGATCATTGATTGTTTTAAAATAATGCTTATATTATTTCATCAATTGTCTAACATCCAAATCTTTATTTCGTTAAAAACATATATCGCTTCATCAAGCTCGTCCACTAAATCTCACTGTCTTTAACTACTTCAAGTTATCTGTAGTAGAGGATCTTTGAGCAAACCATTCAAAATACGGTCAACCACGTGCTTCTTTGCAGCTTCGGTATAGTCAACATTTAAACATGTTATTGACATTCAACTAATCTTCCAGTTTATTTTGATTGTTGAATGTATAGAAATGAGTATCAAACTTTTGTTTACTGATATATAACAAATTAACATCGAGTTGAGTTTGAAGTAAAGTTAGGTGTGTCATGTGTGCTCTTAGAACTATTAGATGAGTATAAAGTTTTGGTATTATCAAGAGTTTAATGTCCATTTAGTTGATTTCTTAGCAGCAACAAAAGGGAGCCTCAAGAACTTGGCTCTAATGGCCTTCATTCTGATTTGATCTCTATTTTTTAATCTTTTGTGTATGATCTTTCTTGACATGGAATAATAATGAATTTAATAAAGAGAATACTCATTTGTACAAACTGCCTCACATCATTTGATTTGAAAATAACAAAAAATAAGAAAATGCAAAATTATAAGAAAACAAAAAGAACAAAATACATTAATATAATTTTACCGCTTCATATTTTTAGTCCACTAATAGACACAAACTTAATTAGTCTTAATGTTCACATTTTTTCAATCAATTTTAAAATATTTTCACAAAATCTGTATTCTTTATTTATATGAGTAAAAAATAAACAATATTAGTTATACTGCATCATTTTTAATATTAATCTTTTAACATAAAAAACCGTAAGATTAAAAGAAAGGTATGTGCTCCTAAATTTATATAAACAAATAATATATCGAAATTTGAATATGTTTTAACAATAATTAAAATAAAAATATTCATCACATATATATGTATATAATTTAATAAATAGAATAAAATTTAATTGTAATTATAATTTAGTTACAAAAATGTTAATATAGTAAAATAATAAAATATATAGTTAAATATATAAGATCATAAAACAAAGTCAATACTTGAAGTAAATATTGTTCTAACAAAGCCATAAAAAAAAAGATAGATAAAAAAAATTGTTTAAGATAAAAAAATATATATTCAAATTATGATATATCTTAAGTCGTGAAAAAATAAAAAAATTCAAATAATCTAATTATGTTTTTAAATATTTTAACAAAAATAATATTATTAAAAAATATATTTTATCATCAAATAATATGAATATCAGATATTCATATTTCAATGTTGTACATATTGTAACGTAAAAACATATAAAAAAAATAATTTAAATATTTTCTGAAACTGTAATGCAATTCAACTAAAATTAACATAAAATACCAAAAAATTTGATATACAAAAATATTAAACCATGATGCGCGGATTAAATCCTAGTTTTATAATAAAAAAATTAACTAATACAATTTGTCACTTTGAAGGTTAAAAGTGTTATTTCTCTTATTTTAAGAACCAATTTATGATTGGAATTTTAATTTATCTTGTATTGATTTGCAAATACCTTTTACAAATCTGTATACACTAATGACTTGTATGTATTTAATCCTAGGATTAGAACTTAGCTAAACTTCAATAAACTAGAATTTGTATCTCTATAACATTCACCCTATGTTGCTGTATAATTAAAACACCCAACATAAGCAAACATGGCTGAGCTTGTAAGTTTTAAGCTCCTTCCCACATAGTAGACAAATATCCAAGCTATTCCATGAGATATTAAATATCTCACATTAGAAGTTAGAACTTTGGTGGCCATCAAAAAAGGTTTCTTGAGATTCAGATCTATCCGACTATTATTAAGTTTACCTAGAGTACATCGAAATTGTTACTCCCACCAATTGGTTTCAATGGAAGACTTACCAAGGGATTAGGAAAGGCATTTACCCCCATAAACTTTCAAAATTTACATTATTTTTTAAAATTATTTCTACTAAAATTTACACTACTACTCTATCTAAATTTTGTTTCTAGATCCACCATTTTATAATATTCCATCAATAAATTATATATTTCGGTTGGCCCGAAGAACATTAAACATCTCCATATTATTTGTATTAAGACCCATCCTACCAATAAATGTTGCCTAAATCAAAAGACTTGTAAAGGGATAAAAGGGAAATAATGCACCTTACATTTTCAAACTTGGGCAACAGTTAGAGAATGAGAAATGAGACCATTAAACCATAAAGAAATNATATATATATATATATATATATTAATTTTGTTAGAGCATAAAACTTTTGTTTCTTGGGCTTTAGATAAGGACCCAACATAGTTGTAGTTGTTTTCCTTCTTTCAAAATAATAAAGTAGGTAATGGAACAATAGTTAATATCAGAAGCATAAAGAGAATACTACATACAATATTATCATTTTTCTCTTTGTAGTTGTCCATGTTCTCAAATCAGTACTTGTATAGTCAAATCTTTCACGATGGTAATAAATCAACAATCAAAGCATCAAATATGTCTCATTGGCTTCTTGAAGATTTTAAAATATACTCAATAACCTAATGCCACCACAAATCCACATTTTTTTTCATTTCATGAATATATGATTTCAAATATCTTCCTTCGTTTAAGAATTTCTTTCTAATCTTTTGAATTCAAAACAGTTTCTAATTATTTCGGACCCTAAAGTTTATAAAGACTATGGTTTACGCATTTTCATTTATACTTTCTGGGCCGCTTCTCAAATTTTAGAAAACTATAATGTTTTCTTTTATATTTTCTGGGCCGATTCTAAAACTTTAAAGGCCTAACCAAAACAGAGTTTTCCGCGGCCTTTGTTTATATTTCGATAACTTTTATGTTTCGAGACCCTAGATTTGTAAAGATTAGGGTTTTGCGCTGCTTCGTTTATACTTTTGACACACCTTGTAACAATCATATCTCTAAAACAAATCACAAACTAGAGAAGAAGAAATGCTAGTTAGCCTCATGACATTACAATATATGTCATCTATGTGAAAAACTCATCAACCGTAATCATTCACTAGTTGAGAAGAAAATTAACAGTTTATAGCTAAAAAGACACAATTCACAAAGGTATGCTCGGTCTGAAAACTCCTCACATTTCTGTCTTTTTCATCTCATAGAGATACAATAGGTTTATAGAGTATTTTTGTGACCTTTGAGCTTTTTTAATTTCTAAGGATTATTAAAATATTATTCTTCATTGCACTCCCTCTTCTTCTTCTAGTTCATTCTCATTGTGACAAATATAAAAAATTCAAAAATTGAATCCATGACAATCTCCACTGCATTCTCTTTAATTCGCTTCTGCTTCATAAGGCAAAGCTTTAATCTTTACTCCTTGCTAATTGATGTTTTTGTTAATTTCTGGCATGTCTGTTGAATCTCTTGAGTCACTAATGCAAATGACACGATTATAAAGTATTAATCTTTATGACAGAGAAACTAAGTCAAGAAGAGATTAGATATAATGGGAGTACCAAAACAGAAATGGACACCTGAAGAAGAAGCAGCTCTCAAAACTGGCGTTAGCAAACATGGATGTGGAAAATGGCGTACTATACTCTCTGATCCTGAATTTACCGCAGCTTTAAGGTCTCGTTCCAATGTTGATCTTAAGGTAACATCAACTTGACAAAGATAAGAGATAGTATTTGAATCAAAACTTACAACATTGTCATGCTTTGTCTTTTTAAACAGGACAAATGGAGAAATATAAGTGTATCAGCTACATTTGGATCTAGGAAGAAGGCTAAGAGTGCTCGAAATAAAAATCTTGCTTCTTCTTCTTCTTCATCTACAGCTCTTACCTTTGCTTCTCTTGCTAATGGTGATAATGGTGTAGTACAACAGATTGCTTCAGCATCTCCTCCTATTCAAGGACCCTTTACTCGGTTTGTGTTTCATGAAGCATAAAGAGGTTTACTTTAAGTTTCTTGAGTTGTAATGTGTTTGTTGTTGTAGTGTGGATAAGATTATCATGGAGACAATTACCAACTTGAACCTGCCTTATGGTCCTGACAAAAAGTCTATCTTGATGTATATTGAGGTACTCTTCTATGTTGAGTTTTGTATATAATTAGGGCATAAGTGTGTCTTAACTGTATCTTGTAAACTTTTCAGGAGAATCTCCAGATGCAACCTGAAATGAAAACTCTTGTGACTTCAAGACTTAAGTATTTGACTAATCTTGGAACACTAATCAAGGTAATAAAAAACACTTTCTACTTTAGAAAAACTCATTATATTCATTGTTCATTTATCAATGGTTTTTTTCTTGTGTTCTCTCTTGTCAGTTCAAAAACAAATACATGATTTCTCCGAGTTATGTTGCTGAAGGATCAACAAGTCAAAGGTCTCCTCAACTCCTTTTGGAAGGAAACAATGAAAACACTCCAAAACCAAAGGAGAATGGTGTCAAAAATCAAACTACACAAGGAGATGGAGAAGTTATGATAAATGGAATGACAGTAAAAGAAGCTGCTGAATTCGTTGCAAGAGCCGTGGCAGAAGCAAATTTTGCACAGGCAGAAGCTGAAGAAGCAGGAAGAAAGGCATTGGAAGCAGAAGCTTATGCTGAAGCTGCCTTTATTTTTGAAAAATCTGTGATGGAAACTTTAAAGTATTGCAAGAAGGCATAGACAAACTTGGTAAGAATTAAGAAACCATTGATGTGTATAGTTGTGAATATGATTTTGAGATATCTTCCTTGTTTTTGTGCAGATAGTGAAGCACAAAACTTCAAGCCTCTTAATCAAATATATTATATAATCGATGTCGGAAACAGTCTGTAAATTCTGGAGCTTGTAATGTTATTGTGTACCTCAGTTGATCTGTTTTTTTTTCTTTAGTAACTTCAGAGATTTCTTTGGTAGTGACATATTTTGAATTGGGTTTGAAAAGAATATAAATAAGACCTTTGTGCATGCATCTTTTCTTGGAATTTTAGATTTTGAATCTCATAATATAAATGAAAGAAACAATCCAGACAAGACTGGAACCGAACCAGACAAGAGAAAGAGCAGAGACAGAAGAGAAATAAAGACAAGACTCTTGTTTCATACAAAAAAAATGTCTTTAACCAGACAACACAAGAAGACTCAGGAAGATGAATAAGAGAAAAATATATAGTTATTGTTAAGTAAATTTACTAGTAGTTGTTTGATTCAGAATGGTTAGTGAGCCAATCGATGACCTGATCAATGTTGGTAGAGTTCTTGCATGATATCATGAAACAGAAGACTTCTCTATCTGTAAGTGATGTAAGTCCCCTGCAACAATAACAATGCAAGAAACGTAATTAGATTTAGCTTAAATCGTGCTATCTTTTGGAGTGTTGAGATGAAGAATCAGCTATACATTTCATCAGTTAAGGCTTCTTTGGAAAGAGCTCCAGGTTTGTCAATCTTGTTGCCAAGAACCAGAAGAGGGATACCGTTAAGCGAAGTCTTGCTTAACAAATCATGGAGTTCACTTTTTGAGACACTTAGGTTGTCATGATCAGCAGCATCAACTACATATCTGAAAAAAAGGATTCAACATGAACATGATTGTGGGAGAGATAAAGATAACAGAAACCTAAGTCTAAGATCCTTACACAATGACAGAAACCTCACGGCAGTAGCGTTCCCACATGCTCCGGAATCTTAGTTGACCACCAAGATCCCATAGTTTGATTGTAACATTTCCTTTTGTCACTTTCCTCATGTTAAACCCAACCTGATGGAAAAGAAAAGAAAAGAATCTCTTCAAGTTAACCCAGAAGCAGGTGACAAATCAGATCAAACATGACATCACTGTATATTGCATTCATCTTTCGTTTTTTATTTCAGATTATTTAAGTTTATATTAAATACAAATTTGGTTATTATTTATTTATAAGGTGCTCAAACTCAAACAAAGAGATGGGGAAGAAGACTTGTCGCACCCTTCTATAGTTCTATTTAAGGTGAGTTTATAAGGCTATTGTTCTATGGTTAGGTAGTAAATTAAATTAATTAATAATAGTCATATTAATAAGGTTCTATCACTTTAAAAAATAAATTTAATTAAGAATAACAAACACAAAAATTAATAATATAACTAATTAATTAAATAAATTGTCAACTTAATTAAATAAATTGAAGTTAATTATATAATAGTGAAAATAGACCGAACTTGACATCCAGTCTTTTGATCGTTAGAGATGAGCATGTTCAATTTGTTTTTCATTATTATATAAATCACTTAGTTTTTAATTAATTTGACAATAAAATTTTAATAAAATTATGATATAAAAATAAAAATTAATAATATAAATAACTAAATAAATAAATTGTCAACATAATTAATTAAGCTTAACTGAATTATATTATAGTAAAAATAGACAGAATATGACATCCAGTCGTTTGATTGTTAGAGATAAGCATGTTCTATTTGTTTTTTCACTATTATATAAATCACTTGGTTTTTAATAAATTTGACAATAAAACTTTTAAAAAATTATGATATAAAATACAAAATAATAATATAAGTAACTAAACATATAAATTGTCAACTTAATTAAATAAATTTAAGTGAATTATATAATAGTGAAGATAGATAGAATGTGACATCCAGTCTTTTGATCGTTAGAGATGAATATGTTCGATTTCTTTTTTACTATTATATAAATAACTTAGTTTTTAATTAATTTGACAATAAAATTTAATAAAATTGTGATGTAAAAATACATAAGCTAATAATAAATAAATTTAAATAATAGTAAAAATAGAAGGAATGTGATATCTAGTTTTTTTATTGTTATATATAAGCATGTTCGATTTGTTTTTCACTATTATATAAATGACTTAATATAAGCTACTTAATTTCTAAACACTAAAATTTTTATATAAAAATACATAAGTTAATAATATAATTAATTATTATATAACAATAAAAACAGACAAAATATGACATCCTGTCTTTTGATCATTAAAGATGAACATGTTCGATTTGTTTTTCACTATTATATAAATTACTTAGTTTCTAATTAATTTAAAAATTCCATAAAAATAATTAAATAAATTAACTGTCAAATTTAGATAGAGAAATTTAAGTGAATTATATAATAGTTAAAATATCGAGCATGTGATATTTAGTCTTTTGATTGTTAGAGAAACATGTTCGGTTTGTTTATAACTATTATATAAATCACTTAATTTCTAATTAATTTTAAAATACATAAAATAATTAAATAAATTAATTGTCAAATTAATTAGATAAATATAAGTGAATTATGTTATAGTAAAAATAGAGAGAATGTAACATCTAAATAAGTTAATAATATAAGTAAGTAATTAAATAATTTGTTAGTGATGTCATGTTTGATCTGATTTTCACTATTATATATTTTAACTAATTTGATAAAAAAAAAACTTTTTTATTAAATTGTAAAATTAACAACAAAGTTTCGTTTTATTAAATGGTAAAGTTTCGCTTAAACTTCAAAATATTTTCAATAACTTCAAAATATTTATGTAAATATTTTGATTATTTAAAATGGGAATATGATATCTAGTGAGATTTAAAGTGCTACTATTTTACACTTTTAGTTAAAAAGCAGTTTTATCTTTCAGTAACGAATGATTTATTGGTTGTATGATAAATAGTTAAAATTCTTAAATATTTTAATATTTATTTAATTATAAATTTTCAAACATATATTGGTTATATGTTGTAGAGTGGTAATGAATGGAATAGAGGCAAACATATAGATAACTTATCTTGACTTGGATTTGAATTATAAATTTTTTACCAAACACCGTCGGCAAATCGGCCTAAACACGCTTTAAGTATAGCGATGTGTTATTTTTATATATAAATTTTGGTAGTCGGTTTTTTTTTTGTATTTATTTTCAATTAATTTGAATTTAAATCATAAACTTTAAAAAAATTTGAATCTCATTCATATCCAGTAACACCGTTAAGTTGGCGTTAACTTTTGTTGACGTGATATCCATGTGGACGCCATATCATTAATATTAAAAATATATTTCTACTAAGATTTGAACTCATGACATATAACATTCTTAATCATTAATAAAGAACATTGTGCTATGATAATATTTCATATAATCTCTATACACAAATATATATATATAACTTAATAATCTATTATAGATAGGTTTCGATTTTAGTTCATATTTCAGTTCTGGTTCAGGTTTGAGTTTTGGTTTCGGGTCAAATATCTTTTTGGGTTTCAGTTTCAATTTCTATATAAAATAATAAATATTTTTATAAATTGATTTCGGTTACAGTTCTAGATTTGGTTTCAGTTTTGAATCCGGTTTCGATTTGGGTTTTTCTAGGGTTATCAAATATAGAAATAGAAAATAAAAACGAATCACGAACTGAAACGGAAACTAAAACCAAAATCGGAACCAAAACTGAAGCCGAAATCGTAACTGAAACTGGCCCCCAAACTAAAATCAGTGTTGGAATAATAATCAAACCTTAAATTTACTAAAGAGTATAATATATAGTTTTATTTAATTAAAGTACATTAATATGTAAATATGTGAGTTATGTGTAGAATATGTGAATAGACGTATTCATAGGTTGTGTATGTTTTTCTTTAGGTTATGTCTATACGTTTGTATCACTTCATAACTATATAAAGTCTAGTTGAGTCTATATAAAAAAACAGAGTATGTGTGAAAGCAATAAAATCGATTACAATAAATATTTTTTTTCTTTTCTTTATTTCAAACATAACCATATCCAGAACCAAAACCAAAACCAAAACTAATTTATAAACATATTAATTATCTGATGTAGAGAATGAAAGCAAAAATATATTTGAATCGAAATCGAAACTAAAACCTGAACCGAAACTGAAATAGAATTTATAATCAAAACTAATTTGTAAAAATATTAATTATCCTATATATAAATTAAAACTGAAACCTATTTGTAATAGATTTTTAAATTATATATATACACGGAAACTTATTTGCATGTGGGTTCATGTATGAAACTAACTAACATATCTCTTAGGCAGACTTGCCGAACACCATCGTTTTTTAAAAGTTAGAGGCAACTATATATGTTTTTGTGTTTCCAAAACTGCAAAAGCCTTAAGAATAAAAAGAAACAATCCAAATCAAATATACAAAGTGATATATTGTATTTTGAGTCGTTTTTATGGACAAGTCATGTCCGTTTTACTGTCTTTTTGTCTATTTTGAGTCATTATACAGGTTCCGGAGTACAAGTTTAGGGATTTACACACTTGGGAGCTTGGAGTCGGAAAACACGGATGTTCTGGCAGATTTTCACTAGCCAGCCCGACCAGGCAGGACAAAGTCCGATCGGGCCATACGTTCCAGACAGCTTGCTCGACCCATTGCTCGATCGGTTCCAACCCAAACCTGACCTCCTGAAGATCAGCCCGATCGGGCAAACCCTTGCCCG
>KE158773.1:1639-30854 GCA_000411055.1 Leavenworthia alabamica | reverse complement strand
CGGCTAGGAAACTCGGAGATTAGCTCTTCCATGGTGAATTTCGCCGGACGTTTAACGAGTCCGGTGATTTCGATTGTCCACTCGGACCAATCAGCTTTAGGAACTGCGCCGTGGTTACGGACATAATGGAGAGAGACGGGAGTGATGAATCCATGGTGCATAAGGCGAGGAAGAGGTGCTTCGGCGTTGAATGGATGTTTTCCGGTGAGACGAACCATAGAGGAGTTTCGCTTAATCCAACTATCAGCCGTCGATTCATCTCTCGGATCTAAAATCGACGGTTCTAAATCGTTGTTTGATTTTTGAATCATCTCTTTGTAGTAGGAGACGTTACGGTTATGGCTTTCGTCTTCGTCGTCGCTGGAGGAGTCATCGTAATTTTCAACGTCGGTGACTTCGTTTTCTTTGACGATATTTTCGCTGAGGACGTCAACACTCTCGTTTTGGTGACGGTGGCGGTTGATTGAGCGAGAAGAAGGAACAGGAGGAGGCTTGAAGGCGGCACGAACGGCGCCGTTCATGGTGGAGTTGAAACGGGGATAATGGCGGTTATCGACGGAAGTCGCCATGGTAAAGCTATTTGAATTGGTGAGAAGAGAGAAGAGTGATGATGGTTTAATAAGAGAGCTTAAGAAAAAAAAAACTGATTACAAAATAAAAGCTATTTTTTGTGTTTTTCTTCCGTGTTGTGTTCTCAATAATCTGGCGTTATAGGGTTGTATTTATAAGCCGTTAATGAGATGAGTCAATAAAATAATAAATAAATAAATAAATCAGAGGAAGGAGAAATTGACAAATATGAATTTGTGTGTGGTTGTTGTTGAGTCGTGGGACCCATCTGCCTAGATCCAAAGCTTTGGCCATTATGGCGGGAATTTGTTTTTTTTTTCTCTCGTAAGGAAACGCATTGAGGGACCATGATCAGACCATCGAATGGTACAGTGATATCAGTATCACTACTCCAAAGCCGTATTGACATGTTACTTTTTTTTTGAATATATTACAGAGTATGGATATGTTAGATTAAACTTTCATTCTTCAAGAACCTAGTTTTATACTTGAGTTGTAATGGTGTAATGATTTTTTTGTGAAGACAAAATATGAACTTTTGAAAGTAGTTTGGAGAGTTTAACTTTAATCTTGCAAATTTCAATACTCAGCTTTAAAACGAATTTGACAATGATATATAGTGTATGATGTTGGAATTGTTTGTGATCATTTGGTCATAACATATATGATATACCAAAGTGGTTTATATTAGTTTCNAGAAAAGCCTTATAAACTACAAATTATTTTAAAAATCACTATTCTTTTTAATAATTAGGTAAATTTCAGATTTCATTTCGTATTAATCTCTGAAGCTTGTAAAATGGGAGGATATATATACTTTTTTTTTTGTGCAACCAGATCATATATAGTATATACTTACTATGTGATGTATTTCAAGATTAATTAAGACTATGGATAGTGAAACTCGATTCATGACTGTGATACAGTCGAAAATAAAAACTGGCGACAAACTCTATGTAAAACCATGTTCATGCATCATTAAATTAATTAGAATATATATTCTTCTTTTTCCAGTGTTAATGTACTCTCATATAGAAACTGGAAAAGTCAAAAGAAACCCTAATTTTGGAGTAAACATAATTAAAGGGTATTCAAATTTTGAGTATATAAATGAAAGTTCGAGGAAGTAGTATATATATTATGTAATAAATAAAAACATTGCAGCACCTAAAAAGAAGGAACGCATACCTTACCTTGAAGATACAAAATTTATTAATAGAACTACGGACAAGTTAAAACCTACCCTAGTAATTCCTCACTCTCACAGCTTCTTGACTCTTGCTGCTGAATGCTCTAATCAATAAAAAATATAAAAGTATATATCTATATATATACTTTTACATAGGAAATCAAAACTTATATTTAATTATCTGGCATTTTATTATGTTTATGTACACTTTATATTCTTTGGTAAATATAGTGGTCAAGTGTATAGATCAAGTAGATATGAAAATTTGGAGGTATATCTATTTACAATCTAACCACTAGAGTGTTTTTTATCAATGTGTCACAAAACAACAAAATAGTTTACTTAGCTGGAATATGCAAAAATTATATATATATATATATTTATAGTAATAATGATATTACTTAACTATATATTCCGTACATAAATGTTATGATAATGAACTTTTATTTATATTATACGTTACGATTACATTCAAACAAACAAAAAATACGTAAACTCGCTAATAGTTTGGGTCAAAATGGTGTACGTTTTATATGCCTACAAAATATCATAGGCGACGTATGGCTCATCAATTTCTTAATTAAGCATATTCGCAAATAGATTTTGTTTATCTTGACTTCAGTTTCTTAAAATCAACGTCAAATTAAACGTCAGTGTAATATTAACAAAATAGAGCATGATAATCCTGTGGGTAGCTAAACATATACTATATATCATATGATAATGAGCATATTGTTGACTTGTTTAATATAGAAAGAAATATGTTAATTAAGTCGAGAAAGTAAATATCTCGAGATTTTTGTGGATTACATGACGATTAAGGAGATAAAGCGCTATTAAATATTGACTAAACAGAGATTAGAGAGAAGACTTTGGATGCTAAGTGGCGCATGGGATCACCAATGGCCAAGCAAATACACGAACGGGCCAACCCAAAAAGGGACGGGTCATTATATTACTTTTGTCATTTTTTTGATTTTTTTTTTGTTTGATAAAATGGATATTCAATTATGAGATTATTATTTATAAATGAAACAGGTGTAAGAACAAATGGACCCACTTATTATTTTCTTTACATACGGTGTAATAAAATAAATTCAAGAGTCAATTTTGGTTAACGCATATAAACTAATAATCAACTTTACATAGGTCTCATTTTTTATCAATTTGATTAAAAAAAATTTGGTAACATCTCAATGAGTTTTTGGTGGTTCTTTAAATCTATCAACGCGTCAAGAGTATACTGCAACCCCCAGAACTTCTCATTGGCAGACAAACACTAAATTTGATACGTAGAATTCGTCCATGAAACTAATTCAT
The DNA here is from genome assembly GCA_000411055.1 of Leavenworthia alabamica. Taxonomy (NCBI): domain Eukaryota; kingdom Viridiplantae; phylum Streptophyta; class Magnoliopsida; order Brassicales; family Brassicaceae; genus Leavenworthia; species Leavenworthia alabamica. The sequence goes on along the minus strand of KE158773.1, from coordinate 27,775 downwards.
TTATTTCTTATTGACAATTTCGAGATAACAACGTCCATGTATCATGATAGAGTTTACATCCGGATAATCACCCTAAGAGTCTTGCATAATCATAATATGTTAGAGAGCTTGATGTTATAATATATTTCAATAAATTTAATTATAGTTAAACCATTTTATACCAAATTAAAAAGTTAATGGGTGCAAATTAAGGGATTTTTTTGTTACAGCCTTACAGGACGAAAGGGGACTAATTAGCAATCACTACAAAAAAAAAGGACCATTTTACATCATTTATTTTTATTTTTACATTACTTATAAACGAAAATTTATTTACTATTTAATCAATGAAAAAGAAATTAAAAATATTAAGTTTATAAATGCGCGGGTGCATACGCTTGCTTGATCACCCACTCTCACATACGCTAAACGTAAATAGCATTTTATGTAAAATATTCGACAAAAATAAGTTATTAAATACACTTTTTCATTTGGTTAAAATAATTTAATACATGTTATGATATCATTTGAAAATAATACACTGTTTAACATGTAAACGTAAACGTACGCAAACATAAATATACAAAATCGACAACCCTAAATGTTTAATATATTACTCAATCCGTATTATAATGGACCACAATATATCGTTATAAAATTCATATAATTAAAAAGATAATGCAAAATATCATAATATATATGTATTTAAATTTTATACAACATAATGCAAAATATCATAATATATATATGTATTTAAATTTTATACAAACATAATGCAAAATTTCACAATATCTATATTTTCAGTCTCTTATAAATATTTTCAACTTTTTGATAATGACTAGTATTATCCTAAATATTTCTTTTGGTCTTAAGTTTTAGTGAAGCCACAACTAATCGATATTCAAAAATATAAATCTTTCTCAAGCTTATATTTTGTAAAAGGTTTTTTTTTTGATAAATTAAACAAATTATTCAAAAAAAATCTACGACGTAACACAACTAAATTGAATTGACACTTAAAAATCACAACTAAATTAGTAAATTGACAACACAGCTTTGTACGTTCTTTTTTTCGTAAGTTTTTTTTTTAATTGACGTCGGTTTTGGCTAAAAAACAAATTGAAGTCGGCAACATAAACGAAGAAGAAACATGTCAAAGAATATATAAAAGCTTGTCCCCATTTATTTTAGAGTATTAACGACCACTAAAAATGTTATGAAGATTTGCCATAACTAATCTCTAATTCAATCTTTACGCTCATATTTTACTTTCGACGATAATGAACGTTGGATCATTGATCTCCACTCTAGAGTTCCGGTATAATTCCGGCATATCTTTTTTTTATGTTTTAGAATTTTAGATTATTTATAAATTAATTTGACTGCTGACAAGAATAAGAAAAAAATTAATGTACCTTAATATTTAAAAAAAATGCTGGCAAAAAAATATAATAAAAAAGGAATTGGAAGCAACTGGTGAGGTTAGGGAGAAATGAACCCTTTCACGACTCTTTGAGCCAATTTCGGTACATTTTTTTATTTTTCATTTTTGCTTTTAATTATATTCTCTCAACATTGTAATTGTACAGTGATATCTATTAAAACCAGTGTTCTAAAAATTGGTCTATTTGGAGACTAATCGGCCGAAAAATCGCTAGACAGTTAGTAAGCGCCACGATTTCACTTATTTCGATGATTTAATTCGGGGATTCGGATTATACGCTACAAATCGGAAAAAAATCGAAGTAAATTAGAATATATCGGACAAATCGGAGTATATCTTAGCGATAATCATAATTATAATCCCTCTTGTCCTTTGTTTTCGTGTTGTTGTTGGCATAAAGCAGCACTTTTTATTTCATAATCGGTGCACCGAAGTAATTATATTGGAGTGTAATATTCTAATATAATTATTATATCTTAGTTGTTGTCCATGTTGCTCACTTGCTCTAACATGGCTATAATCTTTTATTCTTTTACTCATGGCTATATGATATTGGCATATTTGACACTTTCACTGTTAATAGTCAAATTCGATCAATGTTGTATATAAAAATATGGCACGTAAAAGGTTGGATGCCCTGGAATTGAAATTTACTCGCAACTATTTATAATGGAGCTAAGTTAAATAACATATTACTACTTACAAATGAAAAATAATAGACGATATCATAAATTTTAAATTAATTATACATATAAGGGAAAAGAAACATGTTACGGCTAAAGAAACATTTTTAAAGAAGTAATCATATATTTTCATGTGTTAATATATTCATTTCAGAAAACTTTAGCTAATAAAGATTCACATTTCGAAATAGCAAAGGTCATTTTAACGCATATAGCCTCCCCTGGTTATTCCCTTTACTTTCTCACTGTTTTTTTTAATTTATATTTTATTAAAATAAATCTCTTTTTCTATCTCTTTTCAATAGATCTTCTCATTGTGAATACTAAAGTTAAGTGGAAATATGCCACACTAATTATTTTATCTTTATTTAACTAATTGAATCAAACACTGTTAAGTTATAGTTTGATGTAAAAGTTATGGAGTTAACTCTTGCTGATTTAAAAACATAGCATAGACATAAAGCAGTGGTCCAAGGGACAACACTTATTTGTTTCTTGTTTATTTAACCATAAAGATACAAATTATTTTTTAATCGTAAAGAATTGAACATTTTTGTTGTTAGTCAAATTATTTTAATTTTTCCTTCTTTATAGTGGATCATTATGAGATACTTGTCAGCCTTTTGATAACATTTTAATTTCTTGGTATAGTACATATATGTTATAGTAAACACACACAAATTGCAAAATCTAAACATTCAGCGTTGATTACGGCCCATTATAATGAAAGAAGAGATTTGTTACTATAAGCCCATAGGCCCATTCGATATATAGTAGAAATTTAATTTTTGATAATGACAAATGAGTCAGCATGTAGTTAGTTGACTGTGGAGTGGTTAGACTTACTTACCAATGGGAAAAGTCGCATGAGATTCTGCCACGTGTCATTCTGATTTAGTATGATATCGCCACTTGTTTGATTTGCGATTTCTTCCAAATTAACAGCACAATCCTGATTATAGTTGAAGAAGCCAAAACCAAAAAAAAAGAGTATAAAAAAATGCAAATGGGGGATGATGAGAATCCGAGGATTATGTATGGTGTGATCATCACCGTGTACGTTGATCGTCAAACCAGAACCGTCCGATCATTTCAAGCTAGACGGAAGAATGAAGAAAAGAGACTCACTGAGCAGACGTGGAAGCATGATATCGGAAGGGCACGTGGCTATGATCGGAGAGCGAATCTTTTAGCTTATATTCGTCAAAAGAGGGCCGAGATTCTCGCCGGAGATTCAAAACGTGACGGAGGAGTAGTTGTAGAGAGTGACAACAAACCCGAGAAACCGAAGCCGAAGGTAAGAACATTTCTCACACTGATTAGTGATTAGCATACCTTCCATAGGATTCAACTGAATAGTGTGAGACTTTACAATTTAATTGGGCCAAATATGGGCCATGACTGGGTCATCTGGACTTGCGTTTATAACTTGAACAAATATTAAGGAACAAGTAAGCAGTTGCGTCTGAATAATCTATTACCTAAGTATTGACGTGGACTGATGTATTGGTTAGAGTTGCTTATTTAAATTTAAGTAGCACGTAAAGTTGAAACCAGTACAAGTTTACGACTATACGTCTCTACCTCTTTTTTTTTCTTGTAAATTAGTATGTAAGTATATTATATTGTTTTAATCCAGCTACATTCTACTGTCAAGTATTTCGACAATATTTTGTGTGCTGATAAAATGGCAGAAGAAGAAAAGAAGGTGGATAAGAAAAATGTTGAGCAAGTTCCAGTTACCGTTTCTTCGGCAGTTTCGCCGGAAACATAGAACTCGGAGTCGGAGATACCGCCAGTTTGTTCCAGATGAAGAAGAGGGCCAAGGAAAGAAGAGCAAGAGCAAAGCTTACAATTCAGATCTTTGGGTACTTGAGATTTATTTCATTTTATTTTATTTTGCAAACTGCTTCTAATCAATCTTGTTTATGTTTCTTTGTGTAGAAAAAGCTTAAACATATGGTTGGACGTTTATCACGCGGCTGCATACGAACTAGAAGAGACTCGTGAAGACAATGTGGACTTTTGTCTGAACTCGAGAGTGAGAAATGAGACCAATTTTTTTCTTTTATTTATCTTCCACAATTTGAGGAAGGTAAAGATAATCAATACAGAAAAAAAAATCAGGAAATTAAAAGAGAAATTTGAAAAAGGCATAGAGAGATCATGCCTCAGTAGAGTAGAGTACAACACTGCAGAAACAATAATAAAATTACATAAACTGAAATACATAATTTACATAAAATAAATAAAAGAAAAAGGGACAACTTAAGAGTTTTCTTTCAATTCCCTGTGTATGGCTAAAAGTCATGTTAGCCTTTTTATACTGATCCTGCAATTTTTCAAGTCAAATGTAATGCTGGAGAAAGTTTCAGAAATATGCAGAAGACATTGATCATGAAATTTGCTTCGGTTAAATTAAAGTTACCGACCTCTATTGCTTCCTCTCTGGTTCCTTGGAAAGAGAAAACGGCGAAGCGAACGGCTTGGTGAAGCAGGGGAGCTTGAAGTGGATGCAAAGTCACTTGATTCCATATCGATAAACCGAATATGATGATGGCTTTGTCCTTGCCAAGTATCAAGATCTAATACATTGTTGTTTAGAGAATCGTCTGAGCTGTAATCTTCTTCGTCGTCTTCATCATAAACTGCTCGGTTGTGCGGCTCTATCACATAATCTCCCAACACAACAGCACCTGGAGTTGATGACATAATCGTACTTATTACATCTCTTCTGTCTCTTTCCCTCTCAAGCCTCTTCCATTTGGTTTCTAGAGCTGGATCAACAGCTCTCGGGCAAGCATCTGGATGTTTTTCCTTCATATGTTTCTTGAGCTTTCGGAAATTTCCTACAAAGGAACAGTTGTCCTGCATACAAGTCCTTCTCTTGGAGTTGAAATCCATCCGAGCATCTTTCACAACAGTCCAACCTTTCACTTGACCTCTACACAACGGACACAAAAGCTCGGGTTGTCCTGAGTTTTCGTTACTGTACGACTTCCTGTATTGCTCAAGGCAGTTGGCAAAACGGCTGCTTGTTGCACACATGTAAGGACGACATCCTTTGTGATAGGACGAACACAGGAGAAGAACCGCGTTGTGTGGAGACTCCAAACATACTGGGCAAGTTGAGCCAGCCCATTCTTTCTTGCAACAAGATGGTGGTGATGGATAGGGAGTAGTATGAGCCCTGTGATTCACTTTCTTGATTTTCCCCATTAAATCGATCAAATCTATTCAAATAACTCAACCGTAAGATCCATGCAAAAGTAGTAACCAACAAGCAAAATTCAAACAAATCAAATCACATCACTAATAGCACCGTAAAATCTCAATGACCAGTTGACCATGGATTCGAAAAATTGTTAATTTATAAATCAAACAGTGGCAATGATGCTCTTTATTGGTCATTGACCATGGATCCAAATCTCTAAGACTCTGACTCAGGAGATCATGCATAAGCTACCTAATAGAGTGACCGTTACCAGAATCCACAAATGGTAAGACACGATTAGATCTAAAAGACAATGACAAATTTCAGATCTGTCGAAGCAATTCTGGTAAATTCAATTAAAATTCATGCAAAAGTAAGCAAATCAACAATGGTATCGATCCACATATATGATCCAGATAAATAAAAAAATTCAATGTTCGATATAACACAACCAATGAAATGACTCGAGAAGATCTTGCTTTAAATAGATTCCTAAACAGGAATTTAAGATCTCCGTCCCGAAATGGAAGATCGGAGACTTCTATCAAATTTTAACTAGATAATTTCGAGAACGAGGTAGAAGGAAATAAACATGATTAACGATGTGGAGAAAGGCGCGGGAAACAGTACCGGAGATAAACGGAAGAGATCGCCGGAGGTTGGAGAGAGCTCCCGAGCTTCAAGGAGAAAAGGAGAGATTGCTTCTACGAATTGACGTACGCAAACAAAGCCAAAGACTCTTTTTGCTTTTGATTTTAAACTTGCGGTTAGATTCCAAATGTCGTCATTTTGACGCAATCCTTTTTCTCATCAATAAACGAATACGATATGAATGTGTGATGTTCATTATAATGGGCCGTAAGCCCATTTAGAAGAGAGGCGAAATAATATTCGTTTTATATGCCGATGAAGATCCTAACTTGTTTTTTTTTCTTTTCACATCATGAAGATTCTAGCTTTAACCCCCTTGTATTTATCTATATGGTGATATATACATAATTCATGGGTTTGTATAAAAATCTAAAATAATCGTACATCATATAACATAATAGTTTTCATCTATAGTTTGGTGTAAATGATGTAACTTGACAATAACGAAGTCATATTTGAAAACGTAAACAAATAGTATGCAATAACGAAGGCCTCAGTAGATATACAACAATTTATATCTTTCCAAAAATAACTAACTTATATTAACAATTTTAAATAAAATATCCTTCTACAAAAGAGAAAATTTGATTATTTAAAAATATTTTAATTTTCTACAAAATTGAAGAAATTTACAAAATTGAAGAAATTTTATATTAACAATTTTAATTTGCCGTGTTCTAATTCGATCTCATGTTCTAGCGTATCGATATCTTTTATTTATCCCTTGATCTGTGTATTAGTTTGATTAACTTTAACTATTTAAAGCAATGTAGTGTTACGATCTTTAATTTTATAAATCACCAAAAATAAATCTTAGGCATTAAATGCTAATTAAATTTATTAATGCATACTTTATTTTATTTACATCAACGGTTTAAAAAGATTTGAGGCGGGAAATATCAACTCTAATTACAAAAGAGGTCGTAGACTGGAGTCATATCGGGTGCGAATAATCCGAAGCTTTGCTCCACCGGACCTCCCTTCTGATTCTCCTTGAACATCTCGAACAAAAACACGTCCACCACTGTATCCGGCCGGCGAGGCGTACTCTCCCGCGTAGATCCTCCACAATTTCGAAGCCCCATATTGTACGCACTAGCGTTATCGACGCTTGTGTACGGTGGATTACCTTCCGTCGGCCAACCAGTTTCCGCAACCGTCACCACCACGTTTCCGGCGTTGATCTTCTCTAACGCCACATTTAATCCATCCACCATCGCGTCGAACATGTTGTTGTATTTAAAATCTCCGTCGATCATTAAGGGCGTTTGGGATTTGAACGTTGCGTAATCGAGTGAGATGTCAGTTGGATCTGACGCGTATGCAAAGTACGGATAGATATTGGCCATGAGCGGCGAATTCGTCTCCGAGAGAATCGAGGTGATATCCGTCATGATCTCTGTCAGATCTGGGATGAAACTTGAAGCAGAAGGTGGATATGTATTAGCTAACGCGTTCATAGATATGACAGTGGTGACAGCGATTCCTGTGACGCTGGAACTTGTTAAAGCGGCGTTGACGTTCCTTATCGCGTCGGCGACAAAGGGAGCTAATTCTCCGGGGAAGACCTCATTGCCGATCGTGATCCATTTGATTGAGACATCGTTTGTGTATGGTGTGATCCAAGTGGCGACGAAATTGGTTGCAGCGGCTGGATCTTGAGCTAGGGATTGGATTTCTTCGTTTCGTGGACCAAACGCGACGGAGAGACCTGAGCCACGGAGGGCGTCGAGCATATCGGCAAAAGGCTCGTACATTCGTATTGCGTCTATATTGTTGCTCTTGTATAGAGCTACTGTATCTGCTGGAGACGGAAGATTATCTCCGTTCCGGCCGTAACATACTCCTGTGATACCTTGCCCAGCTACACCTATAAAAAGAGCAGATAACGAATAAAGTGAAAATAAAAATCAGGTTACCGGTTTATAACAAACCGGTTTACAAATCAAATCAGTTGTAGCAGAGTTAAACCAAGTAAATACAATGATGAAAAATGAGAACAAATTTTGATTGGATGGATTTGAAGTCTTGGTGTTGTGATTGGAAAAAGTATAATATACATTTATTAATCAGTTTTTACCAGCTATGGAAAGGATTTGGATGGACATGAGCATAAAGATAACAACAACTAAACCGGTTGGTTTGGAATCCATTGATTTCATGTTGAGTAAGAAATGATCCTACTAATGCTTAAGTGTGTGTGGGTGAAGATGTTCATGTGATGTGGAATGTATTTAAGGGTGATTTTAGGAAGCATGGGTTGTTGTTACTTATTGACATTTAATCGTGAATATTCCTGATATAATCAAAAGGATCTCAAGCATGGATTGCGTTATTCAAAGAAAATTTTAGTGATAATTAGTAATCTATACAATGAAGAGCTGCGTAGTTAAAATATACAAAATAAGAATAACGAATTTAACAGAACAAAATAAAAATGTAGATTTGTCATTTAACAGAAGATCAATGAAAGCCATTTTCCTCACTAAAACATCATTTTACTTTGGTCACTTTGAATGTCCGATAGTGTTTTTTTTTTTCAATTTACTTTTGTCACGTTTGAATCATCTTATTAATTAATAATTATCAATTGACCATATATTAAACAAAATTATTAAGTTAATCATATCTTTATTTTTACTAGTTTTGTCAGTCTGTGCAAGAGTTAGTAGTATAATTTTTCATATTAATATATAGCATGTACATCACATGCAATTAATAAATACTTTTTTGGTAAAAAAAATGTGCAACGAATAGAATTTCATATAGTCTTGATCTCATTTTTTGGTTTCCATTATTTTGTTAATCATGAGAGATTCATCTTCAAAACTCCCACTAATCATCATCTAATTAATCACAAATTCACAATCAAAATAATATTTCTTTTCTTATTTGGGTTTGAAATAGAGCAAATCCATACAAGAATCTAAATTATAGTGCATAATCAAACAAACAATACAGAGGCCCCAAAAGAAAAAAAAATTAAAAACAAAACAAAAAGATGGGTTTGAAAGGATTTATTTTTGGGATCTAACTGAACTTTCAGAAAATGTGTGACTTATATTTCCATTAACTACAAAAATAGGGATCATATCATAATTAAGGAAAGGAGGAGGTTAAAAAAGCATATCTGTGCGCGCTACGAAAGAGTTGAGTGAATCAGCGTGCTTTTATCTCGTGAAGCCTTTAACGAGTACGATTAGAACACGTGTCTAAACAAAGGAGGTGCACGAGTGCTACCCTACACCTCACAACTTCCTATAATATCTCTAAATAAAATAGAAACATATAAGAAGCGAACCAGTCGTGTGAAGGATCCGAAAGAACATGGACCAGAGAAATTTGAAGAAACCCTGATCTTAGCCTCGTATTTAATTATCTTCTTTCTATTCTTCTTCTATCGTTCTAATCTCAATGGCGCCAAATATTGGTACTGAGAAGTTGGCTAGGGTTAGGTTTAGGCTCGTGAATTAGGGTTAGGGTTTTGATTATTAGTTGTTTTTCCTGCTCTGAGCTTTGGGAGGTGAACGAGTTTGAAATAGAAAGTGGAAGTGTTTGGGATTTAGGTTTAGGAAGTGTTTCCGTTTCATGGGAGCTTATGGTTATGAACGTTGACAAATGCCAGTTGTGGAAGAAGATGATGGGCAGGGGAGTGGACAGAGGTTGTGGTGCTGAAGAAAGGCCTTATCGCCCATTTCGTAGGAATACGTAAAATAAGGGAAATGGGAACAAGAGTTCTCAGGATATGGGTTCGTCGGAAATTGATTTATTAGCTCAGGCTAGCAAAAATCTTTATGAGAGATCTCCATTTGATATTCCTGAAGATAGCTCAATTTCAGGGGTAAGTGTGCCTACTGCCTACTCTACCCATTGTTTTACTGATCAGAAAACTGACGACAGCGCTACTTCCAAGAGTCGGTTTTTCCGTAAGCGTACCGAAAGACAGATTTTCTCCGTATAATGTTGTCTAGTATTTCAGATGATGGAGATAAAGGGTCAAAACCCAAGAAGGTGAGGAGTAGATTCTTTTTGTCGTAAGTTACATGCATTGTTGTCAAGTTTGATTCTTTCTGCTAAACTCAGCTCATTCATGTGATTCTTATAATTGCTCACCTTGATAACTGATAATAGCAGCATGTAGAAACATTTGCGAAAGAACTGGGGATGACATCGGATGACGCTTCTTTCAAGAACCGGCGGCTCGCAAAGGGATACTTCTGTGTTCCTGTTGATTGCCTTAAGACAACCCGGAAACTAGAAGACGGCTTCATCTGACAAGCCAGCGAACAAGAAAACCTCTTGAGGTGATAGTTCAGGTAAATAAGTGTAAAGTTGAGAAAAGACATTTTAGGCTCATTGCTCTTTAAAGCAGGATTCACCAACTAGTTAAACGCAAAAAGGAACTGATGGTATTGCTACAGAAGAGCTGTGGCTGCAACATGGAAGTGAGATAAAGGCAAATAATAACTTAAACAACAAATGTCTTACAACAAGTAAAGATTCTAAATTAGAGGTCTTCAGTATATTCATTATCCGTTTTGTATACCTTTGGTTTTTTTACAAAATTTGTGATCTCTTCTCTTTCCTTTTCTCATAGCCTTCTGTCAAATTTGTGAGTGTATCTTTAGTATTGGTTACACTTAATAGCTGATTGTGAAATTGAAATATCTTTTAGAGAAGTGTATTCCAAACAGCTTCTTCTCCTTCACTACACACTTCATGAACTATCTTCATTCTCTCTACCGACTTGCAGATTCCACTGCAGCTCCATTCGAATGATGCTACACACACATCACCTGCCTCTGCCTTCCATCTACAATCTGTGAGGATGTACAAATCCAAATGAACATAAATCATCAGAAACTAGAGAATTAAGAGGAAGTTCACTTATATCTTCTGTTTGAATGATGTCATTGAGCTTTACCTGGAGGAGTCCCACAACAGAAGTTACGGTCATCAATATGTTCAACTTCAAGACCGATAAACCATGAACCCAAAGACACATCTTCATTTGCATACTTATGCAAAATTGGCCTGTAGACAAGAGTTTAAACCCTTTTAGAACAAGTTAATGAAGCCTTTTTGATGATAAAGATGTTGAATTACATACTGGTTGATGGATATGTATTTAGCAAGATCCTTGGAGACAGCATAGATCTGTCCAGTAGCATGTCTAAAGTATTTGTTACCTTCCTCTCCAAATTTCCAATACTCAGGTTCATGATACTTCACTGTCCTGAAACAGTTTTATAAACTATTTTAACAAAACTCTAAAACAACAAGATCTGATGCTGGACTCAGACAAATGGAGTTTTACCTTTGAGCTAGAACAGGCCCTGATTTCATACACCCAATATAAACCCTCGGCTTTGAGCGGTGACGAGCAAGTGTGGAAGCAAGCATACCTGAAACACAAAGTTAATAAAACTGTTACCATTGTAGAAAGATGACATGAAAAGAAGAGAGTAGAAGTAGATTTACCGAGATTGACATGAACATCATCATCAACTTTGATATAGAACTCTGCATCCCATCTTGCTACTGCAGTGGAAAAGAATATTTTGGTTTTCGCTGAGAGTTCGTGATATCCTTCAACATGCTCCTGCAACCAATATATAGAAATGTGAAAACAAAAATGAATCCTTACTTACTTAGAAAATATAGAATATTATCTTACCAGCCTAAGGAAGTCTTTGTGTTGAGCATCTTCTGAATCAATGGCTCTATCCAATATACTATTTGATATCGCACTGTCAACACATTTGTATATACACTTTGAGTCATTCTCAATCTAAGATAACATAAAATTAGTCAAATATATGAAAAAGAGAAGTAGCTTCACCTGTGACCAATCATGAACTTGATGACAATTCCCTTCTCTTGTTCCAATTTATAAAGCTTCTCTCCTGTGAAATTAAGCAGAAGTATGAAAAAAAGTATTAAGGATTAAAGAAAGAGTAACATTAAGCTTAAAACAAGACCTTGAGGCATCCATGTTTCTCTAACAGAATCACGTCGTTTTCTACTGCTAAATGCAGTATTAATTCCCATTACCATAAACACTTTCTTCCTAGAAGTTGTTGTTTTGGAATCATCAACTGTCTCTTGAGAGGTTCTTGTATTAGACAACTGCATTTGAAGTGTAGAAACTGACTTATCCAGTGACCTATCAACCCTCCAAAGACATAGACAAAAGCTATAACATAAAAGAGACAAATCAAAGCTTTTTTTTATAAAAGAAACTCATTTTTACTCACTCTATTGCTTTATGAGTTCTTAGAACTTGATCAATTACATCTTTCTGTTGTGTAGCTTTCTGCATTTAAGCAAATCAGATGAATTTAAAACCATCAATATTGAGCTACTGATGTCAGATTAGTTTAAATGATGATGTAACTCTTGGTTTTATCGAACACTAATTTTAACAAAAATGAATCAAGAACCATACTTTATTATGAGCACAATCATCTGATACAATCTGAAGTTCATGATCATCACGATTGCGCTGTGAAATTAGCTGACTGCTGGAATCTGATGATGGAGCCAAAGACCTGAAAAATCCACAAAATCACTAATTGAGAAAAAAGAACAAGTTTGAGAATTAGTGGAAGATAAACAAATTAGAAAAAAAAGATGAAAACTTTGAAACCTGGAAGTGAAAATAGCACCGAAAGCGAAGAAAGAGATGCAGAGAAATGGAACCCATTTGAGAGATATGACTCTCTTTGAGACTTTGTGCTTCATCGTCTTGAGATAGAGATAGAGAGAGAGAGTGAGATCAGAAATGTGCAGATTTCAACAAGGTCGGAGGCACACAATCAAAGAACATTTCATGAGACGGACTTCATTTAATATTAAATTAGTATGTTTCCGAATTGAACTTTAGTTACACCTTTTGACTTTATTATGTATTTTTAATGTTTTTCACACCGTCGAATGTGCCATGTCATTAATTTTATAAATATCTATAAAATAAAAAATAATTTTTTTTAATATTATAATTTATTATTGTTTATTGGATAAAATTATATATTTTTTAATTGGACATTAATACTATTTTTTATTAAAAGTATAATATTAGAATTAAGTATTTAGTAGTTGGGTTTATTTATTATTTTGGTTGATTATTTAATGGTTAGATTTAGTATTTATTGTTTGAGTTTTATGTAATTTATCCCAAATATAATTTAATTTTTAATTCAATTGAATTATTAAATGATAATTTTATAAATTAATTTAATTAGTATTTGTGGATATTAAAATTAATTTGGTAGGATTTAAGAGAATTGTCCTAAAATAAATAAAACAGATTATTCCTTTGACAACAAATTATTATTTGGCATTTGGATTTTTGTTTTTAAATTCTAAACATTTACGAGTCTTATAAATATAGCTGGCTTTAAATATATTATATGGACATATCTTACTAATTGGTATATTGCAAAGGAAATAAAACTCAAAGTACCATTTATATCTAACATTAATAGTCAATTAAACATTATTTTTATTACACTAATTAATGAATGAAAGGACTATATCTAACATTAATGGTTTATTCTTCTTTTTTTAACTATAGTGTAATCATTCTTTGTTTATATTAGATCTTAACTGAATGTCATCATGGAGACGAGTTGTTAAACAGAAGAGGCATTTTGAATTATAGGTCTGTCAAAGATGTGGTTAGGCGGAAGAATGCGTGTCGTTTCATTGACCGCGTCACTCACCTCACACGCCGTGATTTGCGGTTTATGTGACTTTTTCAAATACCTTACAAATTGGGGTGTCGTCTTCCATCTTAGTAACCCTATGGAGTTAACACACATCGACCTTATTTGAACCATTTAGGCCCAATTAAACTCAATTTATATTATTAGGCCCAATTCAACGCAATTTACCGTTTTCTAGACAGTTAAAAAAATATGTTAAAGATCTGGACCAATAGCATTGAGTTTTTTTTCCCGGAAGGTATCTGTTTTTTTTTTGGCAAAAATAAATAAATCACTGGACAAGACACGTTGCAAAGATAAAATGAAATTTGTTATCCCATAAATTTAAAAAATTATTTACTTCAGGAAGGAAATACAAGGAAAATAGGAAAGTAAGGGTAAAAGAATAAGAAGAAATTAAATTGGGGTCTTTTCCAAATTCCTGATAAGTTGTTAACCCTAATTTCTCTTATTTATTTAAACCAGACGCCTTTCTTAAGAAATCTTCACAGCAATCATCTCTTGATTTTTTATTATTCCTCCGCCTCTGAGAGAAAGAAACAGGTATTTCTCGAGATCTATTTGACTTAATTTTTTTATTAACGCGTATTATTTGGAATTTTGATTCATTCTTCGAGAATTTTTGATTTCGATTTTTGATTTATCTATTAGCGTTCGTTGTTAGAAGTAGGTTTTGGTTTTGATTTTATAAGCTTCGATTTATCTGATTTGGGTTGATTGATTTCGATTATTCAATTCGGATTATGAATATTATAGACTGGATTAGGTCTGAGACCATATCACCAGAATCTGTGCATTTATTTTTGCTGTATTTGTATGTTTGTAACGTTAATGGTTAATTCATCTGATTATTTACAATTCCATTAACTCAAAATCTTTTATAATTGTTGCTTTTTGTTGTTTTTTTGTTCTTCAAGCGTTTTTTTACAGGAACCTGCAGCAAGTAGAAAGAAGAGAATTGAATTTTGAAGAGCTTTATTTTATGTCTGAGAAGATTTCAAGATTTAGTTTTCAATCTGGTTGCTTGGAAAATACAATCATAGATCCAGAATTAAGAACTAGTAGTTCTTCAATCACTTTAGGTTTTCGTATCTTTAAACCAGAGTCTCCTTCTAAGATTTTGTCTCATCAGTTTTTTGGCTAACAAAACTTCCAAGATGGCTTTGCAAAACATTGGTGCTTCCAACGTTAATGATGCCTTTTACAGATACAAGATGCCTAAGATGCTTACCAAGACTGAAGGTAAAGGTAATGGCATCAAGACCAACATTATTAACAATGTTGATATTGCTAAGGCCTTGGCTAGACCTGCTTCTTACACTACTAAGTACTTTGGTTGTGAGCTTGGTGCTCAGTCTAAATTTGATGAGAAGACTGGGACTTCTCTTGTTAATGGAGCTCACAACACCTCTAAGCTTGCTGGCCTTTTGGAGAACTTTATCAAGAAGTATGTTCAGTGTTATGGATGTGGAAACCCTGAGACTGAGATTATTATCACAAAGTCTCAGATGGTGAATCTTAAGTGTGCTGCTTGTGGGTTTATCTCTGAGGTTGACATGAGGGACAAGTTGACTAATTTTATTCTGAAAAACCCACCTGAGCAGAAGAAGGGGTCTAAGGACAAGAAAACTATGAGGAGAGCTGAGAAGGAGAGGCTTAAAGAAGGTGAGGCAGCTGATGAGGAGCAGAGAAAGCTTAAGAAAGAAGCTAAGAAGAAAGGATTGTCTCATGGGAAGGATGCTTCTTCTAAGACGACCAAGAACCATTCTTCTGATGAGGATAAAAGCCCAAAGCTTGTTGAGGATGTGGATGATGATGACGACGATGATGATGATGGTGTTCAGTGGCAGACAGATACTTCTAGAGAAGCTGCTGAGAAGAGAATGAAAGAACAGTTGTCTGCTGTAACTGCAGAAATGGTGATGCTCTCTGTAATGGAAGAAGAAGAGAAAAAGGCTCCCAAAAGCAAAAAAGCGAATGGGGCACAGGTGGAGAAGAAGAATCTCACGGAGGAGATAAAAGAGTATCTGAAGAAAGGGTCACCAATAAGCGAGCTCAAAACTTTTATCTCCTCTCTTTCTGATCCTCCTCAAGAAGTCATGGATGCACTCTTCAATGCTCTCTTTGAAGGTGTGGGCAAAGGCTTTGCAAAAGAGGTGACGAAGAAGAAGAGTTACTTAGCAGCAGCTGCAACAACGCAAGAGGATGGTTTACAAATGCGTCTGCTCAATTCAATTGGTTCATTCTGTGGAAAGAGTGGAAACGAAGAAGCGGTTAAAGAGGTGGCTTTGGTTCTTAAGGCATTGTACGACCAAGACATTATTGAGGAAGTGTTTGTGTTGGAATGGTACCAAAAGGGTTTGACCGGAGTTGACAAAACCTCGCCTGTTTGGAAGAATGTGAAGCCTTTTGTGGAGTGGCTCCAGAGCGCTGAGTCTGAGTCCGAAGAGGAGGATTAAGAGATTTAATCATCTTTGACTTTTTTTAATTTCGTTTGCTGGATTATATTCTTCAGTTTCCAGAATTCTTTTTCTTCAGCGAATCATTTGCAGTTCTTCTTATTAAATAAAATACTTTGAAAAAATGTTATATCTAATTATACTAAACCACAAGTAAATTTTTCAAAAATTGCTACATTATCAAATTGACATGTATATATTTACTGAGTTGTAAATTTTATAATTATTTGAAAATTTTATTTTATTATAATAAAAATTATTATAATTAGTTATTTGTTTCTAATTTTAAGCAGTCACTATTTCAAAAAAATTATTTTATTTATTTATTTACTTTTTTAAACAAAATATATTCATTCTATCCACTCTTTTCATATTTATTTTTTTTCTGCAAATTTATTTTTAAAATTATTATAATTTTCTAAAACTGTATATTTTTCAAATGATTTAAAATTAATTTGTTAACAAAATTTATTTTTCTTTTTTATGAATATATATATTATATCTTTTGTAAAATTTAAAAATTAGAGAATTTAATTGTGAGATTTGAACATTTCTCAATTTTGTTACTGTACGTATTTTTTTATATTAAGTGTTTTTTTCCTGTAATATTTTATTTTTCACTTTTATTTATATTATAGAATTTTAACTGATGTGGTAAGAAGCATACCGTTTTTATTTTAATTGACCAATCGGTAAAGTGGAACACCAAAGTAATTAAAAAAAAAAAATTAGTTCATGTCATATGTTTGTGGTTTACTTTTATTCAGAAGATGCTGACCTGGTAAATATTTCACTATTATGTCGGAGAAAGTTTCATGGTCATTGACTTGTTCATATGATTGTCATGACTCATGAATATATTTAAAGTATTTGTTATTTTTATCAATTTGTATTTTAATCTTATTGTGATACTGGACCGTACATTTAAAACATGCACAAACAGAAACAGTCAACAGATCTGTTTGAATGAAGTAGATTAAATAGCTCCGATTATTTTGTTTTTACTATTTTGATTTTTTGTTCGTTTCTAAATATAAGTCTCTTTTATTTGCTGTCGAAAAAATAGTAATAATTTAAACAATTATTTATTCATTTATAAATATAATTACATCAAATATTCTCAACTGATCCCCGATGTCCCAGTCGCCACTTTGGAAAATATAATCAGAATTTGAATTTAATATTATCTAAAAAATATTTAGATAACTTTTAAAATTGAGCATTGTTAAACTTTTAAACATAATGTAAACTAAAGACAACTAGCCAATTACAAAACAAATGGTCCCATTAATTACGATTTTGAAGGAAATTTTGATTAACAATGATTATTTATGGAAATTTTTACTATTAAACAACCCAAAAAAACTATTAATATAGAGACTTGTGAGTTTACAGTGGATTATATCTATAGCTAGAACATGATATTGATAGGTAAACTAATGATCTTTTAAAAATTTGGCAACATTCACTTTATACTTTATATTTAATGAATTAAAATAATTAAAAAATTATCAAAATATTGATTTAAAATATTACAAAAAATAAACATATTTAATGTACTTCCTAATATAATAAAGTATGTGTTTGTGTTTTGTAGGATAAAATATAGATAACTAAATAAACATCGATTCAACTGGCTTCGAAGTGTGTTTAGTGCTACTAAACTTGAATTCAATGTTATATGTGATACCTTTGGATTAAATTTTGTTTTTAACGATTATATAAACGTTTTCATAAGTAAATTATAAAATATTAGTTCTGGACTTATCTGACAATTAAAAAATATATAATTTAAAATCGCAACAGACATTCTTAATGGGCCCACACGTCTGCTTTTCTCACGCGCATGATATATCCACGCGCCAATTCCAGAAGTATTTACGGAAAAAGAAATATGGGATCTATTTTGAGACTATCCTGTTTTTCTTTTTAATATTATATATATAAATATATAATATATTCGATTTGGATATTTAGATATTTTTTTTGAAATTATCGTCTTCTTATAAAATAAAAAGGTTATAACTTACAAGTTTTAAAACTTGCTAACTGAAACCGTAAAATAAGATAAATTTGAATCTGATCTGTTCGGATTTTACTCTTACTTTATTTAAAAAAAAATTTTTTTGTCAACATTTTATTTTATTTAAAATTTAAAAGTTTATTTTGTAGTAAAATAATACCGTACAAAAGACATAAAAATTTAATCCTAAAAAACATAAATAAAAACAAAAAAGGAAATATCTTCATTTAAATCGACATAGTGAAGGTTTTAATATTACACTTTAAAAACATGAAAAAGGTCTTTACTATAACACAAACAAAATTGTCTTTTCTATTATACTTTAAATTATTCATCTTAGATATAACACTTAATTATTTCTTAAAAAAATGTAGTATCAGTGAAATTTATGTATGGTAAAAAACATAACTAAAAGTATTTATGATATAATCATCATATATAAATTTGTTTATTAACATCCTAAAAAATTATCTCTTCTTTTTAATCTACAAGAAAATAGTTCTTCATAATTCAAAATGTTTAATTTTTTTTTTTTGTAAAATTAGAACATCATTAATTGAACCTAAAAGTTAAATTGAAACGAGTGACTAAGATGTGGTTTAGAAGAGTTTGTTACAGTGGTAAAACAATAAATAAAACAAAAACTAAAATAAAATAAAAATCCTGTAGAAGTGTAACAGTAAATCTATATTTTCTCTTCCTATTTTTTATTCCGTTCCAGACATTTGACGGTCTCTTTCTATCTATATAACACCTAACAAACAGAGTATCTAACCTCACCTCTTCCTTCATTGGCTGACTTCTCTNGGCGGATCCAACCGGCGAAGCTCCGCGGGAAGTAGACCCAAGTATCTGGCGTGCTTGTGCTGGTGCTTCTGTTCAGATCCCTACTCTTTATTCTAGGGTTTATTACTACCCTCAAGGTCATGTTGAACACTGTTTTCCTTCTTTTTCATCATCTACATTGAATCCCTCTCCAGTTTTATGTCTCGTTTCTTCAATCGAATTACTCGTTGATCCGATTACTGATGAAGTTTTTGCTCATCTCCATCTTCAACCGATATCTCGTGATCAGTTTATTCCAACTGATCTCCCTCGATTTGATGCTGATGAAGATGAAAGTAACAAGGTTATTACGTTTGCTAAAATCCTTACTCCTTCTGATGCTAACAATGGTGGCGGTTTCTCTGTACCTCGTTATTGTGCTGATTCTGTCTTGCCTCCACTTGATTTTCAAATCGATCCTCCTGTTCAGAAGCTTTCCATCACTGATGTCCGTGGTTTTGTTTGGGATTTTCGCCATATCTTTCGTGGTACTCCTCGGAGACATCTATTAACCACTGGTTGGAGCAAATTCGTTAACAGTAAGAAGCTAATCTCTGGTGATTCCGTTGTGTTTATGAGGAAATCTAGTGGTGAGATATTTATTGGTGTAAGGCGTACGCCAGTTAATATTACTGGCATTAACGTCTTGGGTAATGATGGTGATGATTTCTGCAATCATTATTACAATCAGAGTAGCGAAGGAGGAGAAGAAGCAAGAGATGATGCTGTTAAGGAATATGATTTAGTTGAGAAGAAGCAAGTGTTTGGGAGGGTTGGGAATGGGTTATTGACGGCTGAAGCTGTTTCTAAGGCGATGTACAGAGCTTCAAGGGGTTTCCCATTTGAGGTTGTTTATTATCCGACGACTGGATGGTCTGATTTTGTGGTCAGAGCTGAAGATGTTGAGGCTTCTAAGACTGTCATCTGGGCTCCTGGAACTAGAGTGAAGATGGCTATGGAGACTGAGGATTCTTCTAGGATTACTTGGTTTAAGGGTGTTATTTCCTCTACCTATCAGGAAACTACTGGTCCTTGGCGTGGATCTACTTGGAAGCAGCTTCAGGTATATCATGTTTTTCCTTTTCCTTGGAATTGAGATCTGTTTATCTCTATGAAACTATGAGTGTGTCAGGAGTAGTTGAAGTCTCATTTTGGTTAATCAAATGTCACTTGGTCTTTTTTTGAAAGTATGACTTTCTAATTTGGATTGATATGTTAAACATGAATTTGTCCAATTCATATGAAATTGAATGTAAAGTTAGCTTTTTAAGATTCATCGTGGAAAATATTTGTGATAGAGTGGTTTGTTTTGCCCTTAGCTTCCCAGTGGCCTGATGTTTTAGTTGCTTTTCATTGTTCATTTAGGCCAGGCTTTGTATATTACGGTTGTTAATCTTAAGATACTCTCAGTCTTTCTACTAGTACATTCATCTGCTTACTATGCTCATTTATTTGCTTTGAACTTGAGTAGATCTCATGGGATGAACCTGAAGTTCTGAAAAACATGAAGAGGGTTAATCCTTGGCAAGTGGAAGTTGTTGCCAGTCCAACTCAAGTTCATGCCAGTTTCCCTCTAACAAAGAGGTTGAAGCATCCCCATACTGGAGGGTTCATGAATGGAGAAGAAGGAGATATGCTCTATACTCAAAGAACACTGTTTAGTGTACCAGCACCTGGTCCATGTCCCAATATGTTCTCGTACACTACATTTCCTGCTGGCATGCAGGGAGCCAGGCATTATGAAATTGGATCTTACAATCCTACCATATTCATTGGAGAAAACCCACCACCCCAGTTATGCGGCTATGACTTCTTTAATCCACCTCCTGGGTTAAGAACAGTCTCGACTGAGGTGAATATTGGCAGTCCACCATCAGATATCTTGTCTCCTAATAGCAACAGCACTAACATGTCATCTGGAAATGACCCGGCTGGAAACAAAGGCCCCAGTTCAGCAGGAGCTAACTCGTTTCAGTTGTTTGGTAAGATCATTAACGTGCAGGAGCTATCTGAGAGTGGTCTTGCAGAGTCTGGGTTGTATGAAGAAAATGGAAGCAAAGAATCAAGTGACAATGAATTTCTTAATGAGACAAAATTGTCCTTGAAAAGTGGTCATTAAAGCCTCTGAAGATTCCAACATTTATTCAGGTTACAGCTGCCAAGGTACATTCTGATCTCTGCAAGTACAATTTATCTATTGCATCAGTTACTAAAGCTTTCACTACCTTGCAAAAATCTAATTTATAATATGACTGATGAAACTCTCTGTCTCAATGGTTATAGCCTTGTGGTAATTGCAATTAGGAACATAATTTATGCTTTGCTATTGAAGTGTCTCTAATATATATATATAATAACTAAAAATGCGTGAATGATATTATACTTTTTTGTGTTTATTTTTTTGGACAGATTAAAAGAGAATAAAGTGGTGGATCATTGCTGGAATCTCCCAAGTCCTAAGTAGTATTTAATTATTTATATATAATATATAGTATCTGGTGTTTCTGCATTGAATTTCTCTTGGTTTTTTTTTTACTTTGACACGTGACAACCTCTTTTATTTTTAGCAATTTCTGAGACACCATTTAATGAACATCTCGCTTTCTCCTAATCATCTTTTTATTAGTTTCATTGGGTAAAAATATCTGGAATTTTTTTACCTAAACATGATTGAAGTCTCGAGCTATGGTAAATAAAAATATGCTTTATTAAATTCGTATGGCTACGGGTCTAATGATGCAGCTAAGTTAACGGCGCCAACCAGAGCGAATTAACTTATTTTTTGGCTTTAAATAATTTTGAAAAATAGTGCCAATAAAGCCGTACGGTCCCTCCCTACTTAACTACAACATTGGTTTTATGACTCATGAATCTTGTAACGGATTATTTATGGGCAGAACCTATTTGGCAATAAGTTAGGATTGGTTTGATTAGCTGCAATTAAGACTGACTTAAATTTATGTGCCGATGAATAATGTAACGACATTGGTTTATTGAACACCTCATTTTTAACTAAGTGGAGCTGCACAGTGACCACCAGACTTAGCCTAATGTTAAACTAGATTAGGTATATTGTTTGGTTAAACTAGAACAACAACATCTTATTTTTCCATACAAAAAATTATGAGACCGCAACGGGCCTTAATCTTAATTTCCTAAAGTGGTAATAGAAGAAGTAACCCATTCTTGGAAAATTAGCTGTAACGCAAAGTTACAAGTGTTGGGAATAAAAAAAAAGTAAATAATGAAATACTATGTGAATATGGTGGTTGGTTATATGTTGGGAAAACACAAATCATTCATGCAGACCCACAAATAAATTGGTTCTGACTCCAATCATAGTCTTTGATTAAAATAAACATTTTAGTTTTGCAAGGACGAAAATCATGAAATATGTTATTATTTAGTATCAAAAAGTTAGTTCAAGAAAAGAAATACAGCAAGTGGGTGAAATTTTAATGGTAAAAAAAAGTGAGGAGTGATGTCCTCTACGGAAGAGACCAAGCCTGAAGTTTTCTGGTAACACTTTCCTAATAATTATTTTTTTTGGTTTTTTTCTATTTCAAATTTACGTTTGATTATGCTGATTTTAATTAAAGATTTTTCAAATTATTTGACAAAAATTCAAATATTGGGAAAAATGTTAAAAAATCGCGAAATTTCCAAATATCGTCGAATAAAACCTAAACTTATAAAATCGAAGAATAATCCTCATTTTTTTGTTGACTTGTTAATTAAATACAAGATTTTACGTTGATCGGCCATATTAGATTTTATGTTAATTTGATTAACGAAAGATTATGACAGGGTTAATTTAACCGTGAACAGTGTTGTTATGTTAATACGAAATAGTTTTACTCAGTAACAAAACAATACCGTTCTATAACATATCGAAAATTAAACTTAAAAATCTCCAAATTGAGAAATTATAATTGTAGAGAAAGTGAGTAATTTCCCGATTTAGATATTTTTAAGTTTAATTTTCGATATATTACAAAAAACGTTATTTTGTTAGTGAATAAAACAGTTGCGTTTTAACGTATCGACACTGTTCATGGTTTAATTAACCCCGTAATAATCCTCCGTTAATCGATTTAACGAAAAATTTAATCTGACCAGTCAACGTAAAATTTTGTATTTAATTAAAAAATCAACTAAAAGACGAGGATTATTCTTTAATTTTATAAGTTTAGACTTTATTTAGCGATATTTAGAAAATTCACGAATTTTTTTAACATCTTTCCTATTTGAAATCCTTTTACAACAGGATTTATGGCTCCAATGGTAACAATATAATTTTGAAAACTATTGTAACGTTGCGAATCAGTCGGAACAAAGGTACAAAATAAACATTATAATAACTGGAAAAAAAAAACTCAATCATAAAAAAGAATAGCACGAAATGTTTCCTCACTCTCTGTCACGACTCACGCATCAAGTCAAATCAAAATCAAAATCAAATCCTCAGGTTTTAATCATTTGCTGTTTTCGTTTTATTACCTTCTCCGTATATAGACAAGACCACTGTCACACAAACTCTTCTTTTGCATTCAATTCAAAAGCATCATATTAGCTTCCTCTTTTGAATTTGACTGCAAAAGTTAAGAGTTTGTGTGACAGTTGTAGCCACTGCTTATATTTTCAATTTTTTTAATATCTGTATAATTAATTTATAAGCATCATATATTCATATTAACATAACAAAAAGAGATAGTATCATATAAAATTATAAACTTAAAAATAAAATTACATAGTAGCTTAACAATTTGATTCATCCTAATAAAAACTTTTTTTTTATTATTTTTTACCTGTGGCTACAATAATCCAAAAGCATTTTTCTACCATCAACAATGTCATCAAATAAATCATCAATCTGAGCCACAATACTCTCTGTTCCATTCCTCAAATTCTCTATATTCCCTTTCAAATTCTCCACTCTTTCTCTCAATCCCTTCTCCTCCGCCGCTTCCTCTCCTCCTCCTCCTCCGTTACACCACCTCCGTTCAAGCTCTACTTTAAGCTCTTCCATCGCCGTCTTGCTTCTCCTATACTCATACATTATTATCCCTTTCCTCATTCCTGTTCTCTCCATTTCCGCCGTAACTCTCTGCTTTAATCTCATCATTGTTCCCGGAGGTACTGTTACCGTCGCCGTCGTGTCTCCGGGATTACAGTAGACAAGACCTTGTATCAAGATCATGAGAAGTAGTGAGTTTATGTTCTTCATTGTGTTCATTACTCCTCTGAAACCACTGAATCCATTTTGTATCTTAGATGATTCCATCGCCATCGTTGTAACTTGCTCTGACCAAAATGGAAACCTTTGAATCCGATTCTCCATTAATGCTCTGTTTTCTTCTTCTATCCCCACCGCTTCTCTTCTACATACAGATATTGCTCGTATCACCTAAAAATCAAGAAAATTCAAATATTTCAATACTAAGCAAAAATAAATATTATATTACTACAAAAATAACTATTAATATATATATATATATATATATAGCCTCTTATTTATAGTATAATAAAATTATATATTTATATATATATGGAGACAAATAATTTGAGAATGTTCTAAAAATATATTATATTTTTTTTATATGGCCCATACAAATAATTTGAGATGGTTATAAAAAATATTTATATACCTGCCGGGAAATTTGCGGGGAGATAGGACGATGGTGGTGGTTGTTATGGAAGTGGCCGTCGAGGGTGGAGGCAATGGAGATTGCAGCGGAGCAAAAGCTTTCCATGGAGGAGATAGCAGATTTGATGACGTGGCAGACATCCCAAAGCTTAGAGGTTTCGTCCATGTAATCGTCAAGCCATTTGTCACCGACAGGGAGATTAAGTTTCTGAACAAGAAGTGTGAGATGAGAGTGTGAGGTTCTTAGAAGACAAATCACTCTCAGTAGAAACTGTAATGACATGAAGTTGTTGGAGATATAAACTCTTTCGAGATCTTCCATTGATTTGTTTAGAAATGAGTAGAATCCATTTACTGAGTTTGTACAAGATGAATCCATTCTTGATCCCTTAAACAAAGATTTTTTGGTGGATTGATGAGAAAATTGGGAAGGAGAGAATTAAAAGGTTATAAAGAGATTGGAATGTGTTGAAAAGGAGAGTGAGAGAAAAAAAGATGAAGAAGAGAGAGTTTTTGTAAGGATGAATGAAAGTGATTGTTTGGAGCAATGATGCTTTGTTTCCTATTGAGGAGTTATATGATCATTGGCCGACGGCCGTATTATTAATTAATATCTCAATCTTTATTTATTTTACTTTATATTTTTTATGGAAATGGTTTTCAAAATAAAAGTTGTAATATGGGAAAGTAAAAAATGAATATGAAAACGATAGATATTTTTTTTTTGGAAATAAGAAAATAAATAGTAGATAAATTTTCTATGGAATCCATATAATTTTTTCTTCTATTTTATGATACATCTGAGACATAAATAAAATTAAATAATTATTTATATTTCTAGAAGTTGCTCAGATTAGGATTAGATATATTATTTGTCCGAATAAAATCTCTAGTAGTTGATGATTAATAGAAAGAGTCAATAAAAAGTAATGATCGAATATTACTATTAATTTAGTATGTGACGGTAATAATTCTACAAGGGCATCTAATACGTGTATATCCATAAGTTACATAGAATATTTAGCAAATATAGTCTAACAAAATAACATCAAAATAAACTTGAGTGTATGATGATTTGTATAAATAACTAAACACTAATTATTGATTATAAGAATGTCTATATATTATTTTCGAAATGTTAAAAGAAAACCATTTAACTTAATACTTATTTACTGATTTTACCATTGAATATATTTATATACAATAATTATTCACTTAATTATACCTAATTTTTATCTAACAATAAACGTTAAAAAATTAAATAACTATTACCTAATTTTTATCTTATATTTATTAAAATATCCTAACAAAAAAAGTTCTCCTAAAATTTAGCTAATTGTTATCTTATATTTATTAAAATATCTTAACAATAAATTTTTCCTAAAATATAGCTAATTACGAATATATCCGAACAATAATTTAAACAACATTAACCTTAATTGTTCTTAAACTTTAATTCATAACAATAAATTTTCTCTTAAAAT
>ASXC01015721.1:0-35032 GCA_000411055.1 Leavenworthia alabamica | reverse complement strand
CGTGAACCGGAGGAAGTGGCGGGAGAGGAGAAAGCGGCGTAGTAGGTCGAGGGATAAATCCAGCGGTCCAGTTTTGATTAGGAGGTTTCATTTGATGATTGATAAGTGCGTCATTTAGCAAATTAGGTGGACGATTGATAACGTGAGCCAACGGAGGAGGACGGATCCTGTGTAGACGCGAACTCTGCTGTGGCTTAGGATGATGAATCGGTTGCTGAGGCGGAGCAGAGATCCATTCATGTGCAGGTGAGCCGGTGAGTTGCTGAACAACATCTCTGAAATCGTTTTTGTTGATATTGTAAACAGGTGGCTGATGTTGGTGAAGATTCCCTTGATTAATTGGTAGCGGAGGAAGACGATCCATTTCTCGATTCACGGCGGCGATTGAGGAGGAGTTTGTAACCGTCGGTTTTGATATTTTATGAGAAAGCTTATTGAGTTGTCTCAGGTAATGATCTCTGTTCCCTGTATTATTACCAGTACTACTCGTCCTTGAGGCGGAGGCTGAGGCTGATACGGCGGTAGAATCATCGGAAGAGTTACAGCTCTTATCCATTAAAGCCTAAGATTGATTCTTCTTCTTCTTCGTTTTTTTTTTGTTTTTTGTTTTATTTTTATCTGCCAGATTTAGTAGAGAGATAATGGAGAAGAAGCAGTGCTGAAAATATTATTTTCTCTTTATTTTATTTTCTAATAGTTAGAATATTTATTTAAAAAGTAAATCGATTTATATAAACACAAATATTAAATTCTATAGGCTTTAATAAGTAGCTTTAGTTGAATTTTTCTAAAATAATATGAAAAGGAAATAATTTGTTTGTATGTATCTAT
Organism: Leavenworthia alabamica; assembly: GCA_000411055.1. Taxonomy (NCBI): domain Eukaryota; kingdom Viridiplantae; phylum Streptophyta; class Magnoliopsida; order Brassicales; family Brassicaceae; genus Leavenworthia; species Leavenworthia alabamica. The sequence continues at coordinate 34,201 of ASXC01015721.1, read as the reverse complement.
AGATTTTCTATGCAATTTAAATAATAAACAAACAATAAGTATATAATATTAAAACAAAATATTTTGGGTTAACGGGTCGGGTTATTCAACGCCCATTTTGGTCAAAAGTATTATCGGAAACGACATTCGTGCAGCCTTTAATTAAAAGGTAATTATCTCATACTTCTCACCCCACCGAAATCTCGATACGATTCAGCAAACGACTTTATCCAACGGCTCTGATGAACACAAATTTGTGATAGGTTTTTCTCAATTCTCAAACATAGAAACGTGTGACTGAAGAAACAAAAATTTAGACACAATAAATTTTCCTGATCTTAAAGGCGAACGCAAGGATCTCTTCAGAGTTAGGGAGAGACTTAACAACGCTTTCTCTCTGCAAACACCTCTTGGCTGAAGCCATCAGTATAGGACACTCTGGTTCAATACTGAAGTCAGCTAATCTCTCTGATGCTTCGAACCAACTGTAATAACCAGTCATGGCAATGTCTACGAACCCGTAAGTATCTCCACTAAAGTAAGGTTTATCTCCAAGCTCAGTATCAAGAATCTTGAGTGCTTCAATATACTCTTTCTTAGCTGTCTCTTGTTCTTCACCTTTCGTTGACCAAAGCTTATCAGCTGGCTTCAACAACTGCTCCATTTTATAAACCGATCAAGTTCAGATACGTATTAGGGCTCAAATAACTAAATTTGTTACCTTGGTGTCGATGAAGTCGACCCAAAATCTAGCTTGAGATCTTTGGTAAGAATCTGAAGGGAGTAATGGGTTTTGGTTGGACCAGACTTCGTCAATGTATTCGACTATGTTCATGGATTCACAAACCGGTTTACCATTATGGATGAGAACCGGAATCTTCTTGTGAACCGGATTCATTTGGAGAAGCAAAGGACTCTTGTCTTTAAGATTCTCTTCTCTGTACTCAAACTCAGCTCCTTTCTCTCTAAGCGCGATTCTTGCTCTTACTCCAAATACACTCTGCCAGAAATCTAGAAGGATCACTTCATTCGCCATTGTTGTGATTCGTGAAGAGTGTTGGTTTAAACGGTGAATACTTAAAATATATATAACGAAAAATTTGAAGTCTTGTAATTAAGACAACGTAAAATATTTTAAAACTCTTGTTCAAACTTCAAAGTAAGTGACGATTTAATACATATGAAGATAATGTTTTTTTAGAAGCTACTAATGTTACGTGGCAGATTATTACAAAATGTTCGATCTTGTTCATTTACAATGAGTTATATGTTGAGCTAGTCAACTAATGTTATTGATTGGGGTTTAGTGCTTACGTCAGTGCTTACGTCTTACGTCATCTTGTCTTTTTCGGGGTTGTCCTAAACTTGAAATTGAAATAAAATATTAGTGAAACCAAAGTTAAAAACAGAAGAGAACACAGCTTAAACGACAAGAAGAACACAAAATTAAAATTTTATTCAGATCCGAGATTTTTCTTCCTAAACTCAGCGAATCGATCTATCCCAGAAACAAAAATTAATCTAAAAAGTATTGGTAGTACATTATTGTAATGAAATAAACCGCGATAGATCGGTTCAAACTCGATTATGCACTAGACCGAGACCACATCAACTTCATTCGACTACAACAGTCAATAGAAATGACTTGGGCCTTTTAGGCCCAGATACGGCTTTATTGAATGTAATCTTTAACTGGCGTTTAGGTTGAATCAATAGTCATCATCAGACATCAAAGCCCAAATCATTAGTATTGGATTAATAATCTTTAACTATATGAAGTATGGGCCGGCTTCATATACTAACTTGAAACTAATAACATTGAATGATTTGGGCTTCATATAATTAAATGATAACTATATTTGTTTTTTTTTATTTATTTTCAGTTTTACTTTTATTTTTGATAATTAAAATACGAATATATAGAATTCTAATGGATCTCCAGAAACTGTGGCTTGATTCTTGTAGTTAAAATTTAATTGTTTCTTTAATCAAACAAATTATTTTCCTGATATGACGCTTGATTATAGTGGTTTTTATGTAGTTCCGTTATATATAAACATATAATATTAGTAAATATGGTAATAAATATTAAATTTTTGCAATAATTTATGTTTATGATTATTATCATTCATATTGAGATGGCTTATCAAAAAAGCATAACATAACATATATTTGTAGTTGATATATTTAATTTAAAAAAGACAATCAAATGATACAAATCGAGACAAAAATATATATTCAGTTTTCTTAGTCAATATTTTCAGTCAAAATCTTACTCTGATCTGTTATAGCCAAATTTGACTTTGCCTTTCTTTGTTCATGAGTCTATAAATAATAATAATTATTATTATGTTTGTAACTGTTACAACTTGATTATATATATTTATGTGTATACATTTATTAGACCATGGCAAAAGTAAAACCGTACAAGCATGTACCTATTGCAGAAGACATGACTAATATATCATGTAATCTATCAAATTATGATTTTATAAATTCAAGATGTATATTATTAAAATTTTAAAATTGAATAATATCACAATTATTTTAGTTTATCTCTATTTCGTAATTAATTAAACTATAAAATATGTTCCAAAACATGAAACATGATTTCTAACTACGAAAATTATAATAACTGGGACACATAATTAATTTTATAATCTATAACCTCAACATTACTTTGATATTTTATATTATACTATCAAAAGTTACTTTATCAACCTGTAAGAAATTATAAAAAGAAAAAAAATTTGTCTGAACGTAAAATGAACACACATGCAATGATGCAAACACTTTCTAGACGGTAATGGATAACATATTTAATAACGAAATTTGTAATAATTTGTTTAAATTAAAAAAAATCGTTATTAATTTTTTTTAAATATCCAATAAAATATAGTTTATTATTTTAAATTTTCTTCTATAAATTATCTTAGGCTAATTTCACGTGATGTGACGGGATATTATCAAAGAAGGCGTGCTTTGACCCAATAAAAGAAAATGTAATCTGATTTTTTCTGGTGAATTAATATTTTAGATATTAATTGTGATATAAATATTTAATATTTGGTCCGTCAAGGCTGCTGGATAGTAGCGGTCAATATGTCGCAACAATTAAATTAGTGTTCTAATTTATGCATAAGAAACCTAACGTCACTATCATTTATCACAATTTTTTTTATAAAATAGCTTTAACCTCTTCAAATAATTCAAGATAAATAATGATATGTACAAAGGAAAAATCATATACAGAAATATAATAAAATTACCTAATTAAATCTATTATCAACAAAAATAATATTGAGATGTATTCTTAATCATGGTATGGATATATATATATATACTATGCTTTGTGTTTTAAAATTATCCTCAAATTAACTTTTTTTTTTTTTTCAAATTTACTTTCTTGACTCAGGCTATTACACTTAATAATTAATAATTTAAACTATAAGGAAAAACAAAATTTGTAGTAATACTCTCATTAACAGCCATAAAAGTCTTGTAGTAATTATCCTTTCATTAACGGCCATACAAAGCGTTTCTAGAACTAAATTAAACAATAAATATTTGTTAGACCAATATAATTATTAATAAATTCAATGAATTTGATAAAATCATACACATTTGACCATAAGAACTTGGTCGTCGAAAATTAAATATGACGTCATAAAAACAAAAAAAAACTAGGCTATCATTTATTTCACGTTAGACCAGAAAAATAAGTTGTGTCAAAAATAATATAAAGTTTTTACTTAAATGACCCTTTTCAATACCCCACAACGATTGTGACACGTGTCTCTGTGTAAAATCTCTATATATATCTAAGAATGCAACTATGCATTATAAATAAATATACAAAAACATCTGAAGAGAGTAAGAGCTAAAGCTTCAATATACACTTAAGATCATTTAGTTAACAATGTCTGGAAGAGGGAACGTGAGATCGGAGCCGATGAAAGTTGTGTTCATAAACACACGGTACGTTGAGACAGATGCTCGTAGCTTCAAGACTGTTGTTCAAGAGCTTACTGGTAAGGACGCCATAGTCGCCGCTGGTCCTTTTGAGTCCCCATCCACTTCCGATGAAGGTAGTAGAATCCGTGAAGATAACAGAAGCGGTGGAGGAGGAGGAGGACGAGTGGGGACGACGATGGAGTTCGATAGTTTTTTCAGAGAGCTACCTCCCAATCCAATGGAGGAATTATATAAACTATGGTCAGAAAATTAAGTCATTAAAGTTTATGTTAATGATTTTAGTCTTCTTGAAATCGAATCTTTATTTCAGAGATAATCTTGGCTTTATAAATCATCTCTTAAGTTGATCGGCCTCAGAGCTTTGGTTCAATTTCTAATGTTTTATTTTCGAAAGTATTAGTGTAAGTTGCATTGTAGTATGGCCCATGTTATTTGAAAGCCCATGAAGCCCAGATGATTGATTTGTTGATAAGCCTTTAAATGGGATCTCCAAAAACTGTGGAATATAATTTTACACAAATTATTATATTATTGTACACATATGTTATATGTATATTAACCCAAAAAAAAAAAACAGTTATGGTATTATAATATTATGGTGACAAATTTCAAATTTTAAAATCCAACATGTTATATATATAGTTCACAAAAACCATGACTGACCCTATCTAACCAACCTTAACTAATTTTGTGTTAGTTGAACCATTTATTTTCATCAACCCATAAACACACATGATTCTTCTCGTCCTATCTACAATTATTATTTTATTTTTCCATTAATTACGAATATAATGAAAAGACAACAATAATTAAGACATGGATCTTTAAAAATAACATTATCCTGACCTCCAACTCGGTCCTTCAGACAAAAACCAACTTCACAATATGTCGGAGGCTTTTTTGGGTCAACAAACAAAAATATAGTTTGAACGCAACGACATCGTTTTATACACGAAACTAAACGACACGCGTGGAGAGTAAGAAGCAGATAGAGTGATGATTCTTTAACTCATCTCTTACTCTATCGTTTCCGGTTCTCTTTTGATGAAATAAATAAACAGATAATACAAATTCAGATACAGACAGAAGACAGACAGAAATTGTTCTAATCTTCTTTGTTGAAACTCTAAAATTTTATATATTTACCAAATAGACACACAAAACACTGTATTATCTTTGTTTCTTTATCTCTCACTACAGAGTAAAGTTCTGATCGTGTCTCTTCTTATCCTTTACCCAAATCTTGGTCTCATTTATTGTTTTCTTCTGCCGTCATCAAGATTTTTATTTCCTCTATGTTTTTAGGTTTTTTTCTTCTCTTAAATTATCTATCGTTTTTTTCCAGTACTTCTTCTTCTTCTTCTTGCTTTTGCAGAATTTGTAGGGTTTATATTAAAAAAAATTGAAGGGTTCGATAATGCTTTCTGTAATCTGCCCTTTAATTGAAATGTCCAAAGTTTATGACTTTATATCAAATTAGGGGTTTTGACCCAAATGTGAACTGACATTGAATTTACATTTGTGCAGGTTAAAAAACTTTCTTATGCTTAAAAATTGTTCCCAACTTGAAGCTTTAGTTTGGAGACTAGATTAGAATGAGTTGTTAATGTGAGATTAGTAACCATAATCTCTGCTCTTAAGAAAGTTTAGGAGGAAAATAAGGTATAAGACAAATTGAAACTTTTGTGATGGGTAATAAGTTGGGAAGCAAGAGACAAGTTGTAGAAGAAAAGTATACAAAGCCACAAGGTTTGTTTGTGAATAAAGATGTTGACATTAAAAAGCTAAGAAAACTTATTGTTGAGTCTAAGCTAGCTCCTTGCTATCCTGGTGATGATGAAAGCTGTCATGATCTTGAAGAGTGCCCAATTTGTTTTATGGTTTGTGAAAAATCTCTATGAATATGAATCTCTCACTTTGTTGTATATCTAACTCTTAAGATGTTTCTTGTTTTGTGTATCTAGTTTTATCCTAGTCTTAATAGATCAAGATGTTGCACTAAAAGCATTTGTACAGGTAAACAAACAACTTAGTTTCATTGTAAATTGTTTCATTTGATAAAATGACATTCATTTTAATTTTACTGCAGAGTGTTTTTTGCAAATGAAGAATCCTAATTCAGCTCGGCCTACTCAGTATCCTTTATATTAAGTCTTGTGAATGAAGTGTTTATAAGGGATGATTGTTAACATGTTTGAGAATATGATCTTGTTAAATTTATCTCTTTGATGTTGTTCTTGACATTATGAGGTGTCCATTTTGTAAAACTCCCAATTATGCTGTCGAGTATCGTGGAGTTAAGACAAAGGAAGAAAAGGGCATTGAACAAGTTGTAAGCCATTTAAAACTTTTTTTATTGATAAGCTTTGATGGAAATGTTACTTTGTTCATATATGTTTGATTTTGTTACTGTATTGTTTCACAGGAAGAGCAACGGGTAATAGAAGCCAAAATAAGGATTAGGCAGAAGGAAATGAAAGATGATGAAGAGAAGATGCAGAAACGTTTGGAATCATGTTCTTCTAGCTCAACCACAATGACTGGCGAGATTGACTATGGTTCAGCTTCAGGTTGGTTTTTTTCGTCTTTTATGCCAGAATATATTAAGTCATGAAGGGGACAGGCTTCATTTTTGTGTCCCTTGGTTTTGTAGCTGTGTCTTATAATTCCACTGTGGAAGATTGGGAAATGGCTCCATCGCTGAATACATCGATTGTTAGACAGCATTCGCACCCTCGAGGAAACAGGTTTTGTCTTTAAACTGGCTTCTCTGTAATGTGTTCTTGTCTCTTACATATATGGAGTGTAATCATGTGTTTTGTCTATAAACTCTTTAGGGAAGATGATGTTGACATTGACCTTGAAGAGTTAATGGTCATGGAAGCTATATGGCTCTCCATTCAGGTTTAAATTGTTTATATAACTTTGCAATTTTGTTCTTTCAGTTCTCATGGCTTTTTGTACACTAAATACAATAGGAACCAAGGATGCAGAGAGATTCAGCTTATAGGCAATATGTATCAGAAGATCATAGTTATGTTTCTTCATCACCACGAATGGCTCCAATTGTAGAACCATCAACACCGTTTTCATCATCTGGTGGAGAATCCTCCAGCCACAATCACAACTTAAATCTTTCTTCTTACAGTATGATTACTGGAAATTGCGACATCGAACAAGAGGTAGATGACATTGATAACCATCATCATCATTATTACAACAGCTATGTAAGTTCTTACATGACTGGTGAGAGTTTCCTCCATTTTCCTACACCTCCTCCTTTAGTCATTGGTCCAGAGAGTTTTGAGGAACAGATGAGGATGGTTATGGCTGCGTCTTTGGCAGATGGTCATGCCATGACCACAAGTGCACCAATTGAAGTAACTTGGCAATAAGTAATGGAAACTCATGGATCTCTGAATATTACTTCATTCATATATAAATGTCTTTGTTCTTATAAGAAGAAAAAAAAGTAAAACAGATGTGATTATATTGAGTTTTAAGAGGAAAAGGTTTGGTTATGTTTAAGCTCCTTTGGTGCAAAGTCTTTAATCGAGCTAAGTTATATTTTGTTTCATGGGATATTAGGTGATCGAGCTTTTTTATTTTATTTTAAATTTCTTGGGTGGATGAGACAAGCCAACATGAAAGATCAGTTCAAGTACGAAACTGACCAGTTTGTGTTTTAATACGAAGAAGGTATTATCTAATCCGAGGCTCACATCTCACCACGTTTTACTTATTTCATGCATTAATAAATAAAGTCGATGACAAAAAAAAAAAAACATTGTCCTCTGTTTTCTTGCAACAAAGACTTATGTTTTTTCCTCATTTGTATTCATAGTAGCAATTTCCATAGCCTACAAATAAGCCAAAAAACCAAAATTTAATCTAAACATTTATTATATATTACAAGTGTCTTATAAAGAAAAAAAAATATAAAACTTACTGGGATTAGTTATGACAATAAGTCCAGAGTTCTTGAAATTACAGTTCCAGTAATTTCTTCCATTAGCTTGGTAATAAAGATTCATGGCAACAGAAGCTTGGTTAAGTAGCATACCAGGGGAATAACATGGACCACCACTCGAAAGACTCCGACAATCAACTTGAGAACATACATAGTTTATGTTCTCGACAAGTGTTGCTTGATCTGAAGAAGGTTTAGCTACACACCAAGTCTTCATCTATAACAACAACAACTTATTACAAAACTCATTAAGAATAAATCAGATTTTAGATAAGCAAGTATATACCTCTGCGTTGACTTTGATGAAGTTTCTTTCTGTGAGAACCAAAGAAAAAAAACATGAAGATGATACTGTTAAGTAGAATTATCATACTGAACTTAATGAGTTGTGATTTTATTACCTGAAGAGATGCAGAAGAAGATGAGGAATGAAAGACACATCCATGCTTTAGCCATTCTTTGATTTTTGTTTGAGTAATAACTCTTCTACAATCTTTGGTATATATAAATAAATGATGAGTTTTTCTTTTTATAAAATAACTATTTAAAAATGACAAATATAAAGTTAGACGTTAAGAAAAAGAATTAAAAAAAAAAGAATATTTTTGACATTTACTAATTAATGTGTTCAACCTTTTAAGGTGAATAATCGAGCAACTTGCTTATTGGAGAATATAAGACTTTTATCAAAAATATTTTTATTAACGTATTTAAAAAAAAAGATTGGTTGAGATCTCATCGTCAAATCAAATCATCAAAACGTGAGCTGAGCTGTAAATTAGAGAAATTTTTAGATCCAATGCCCATTTTATACAAGAATCTTAAAAAGAATAGTTTATATATATATATATACATGACTTTATTCCTTAGATGTTTATTAAAAAAAAAAAACCTTTATTCCTTGCTATAAAAAAGAAATTATTCCATAATTAATCTTTATGGAATAGTGTATTAAATTACATTTTAATAAACTACCTCGGTCATGGCCGGTTCTGGTTCAAGACACATCATCGCTATACCAAACACATCTTTTGTCTCTTGAACGGATTTATCTATAACCAGATATTCTCTTTGGTCTTTTACACTCTTTTAACTTGTATACACTCCTCATCATCCTCATGTAATTATTCCATAGAGGTGTCTTCAAATTAAACGTTACATGATCAAAGAAGGAAACTATAAATCAATAAAATATAGTATCTTAGTAATTCACTAACAAGTGACAACATTAAATGAATAAATGTGTCGGTGATCTATTAACGCATATGGGCTACATCAATAAATGATTGCATATGAAAGTTTATGAAAAATATCGATATAATTGGACTGATGTGAAAATTACGAAAAACTCCTTACAATAGTACATAGTACACGAACAGTATCTCAGAACTTGTAAACCGCACATGGTACCTACCACTAGAAACGCAAACGCACCGGTATTTTCTTTATGTTATTCGTTTTTAACATCACTAAAATCATCTATACTTAAATTCTCTATGAACAAAGTATATACTTAATTTTTAAATTTTCACTGCATAACATCATATTCAAGTTTAGCATTTGTTATTATTGTAATTATTTAATCAGATTTAAATGTAGTAGTTATAATCATGCGAAGTTAATGTTTGTCAAAACGCGCGATCAGATCTAAACACGCGACTCAAGTTGTGTACCTACCCGCTTCTGTAAATAAGCGAGAAAGGGAAGGGCATTTTCGTAACTGCTGCTATATATATTGAATTTGACGTAAACGCTTCTTCCCTCTCCAAGAGACTATTATTAGTAGTACTCTGGTTGAGAAGTCTCTCTTTTGAATTTTCATGTCTTCACCGTTTCTTTCGCTTCTTCCTCAGCTTTCTCACCATTTATAATTCTTCACATTCTTATTCTATCGTCTTCTCAAGTTTATTTTAACGCTCTTTAAGAGTTGTTGATCGTTGAAGATCTGGAAAATTCAAAGGTAAAATGCTTCCATAATCACGAATTTTACATTGATCATCATAATAATGCTTGCTTCACTGAACTTTTTTTGTTTGTTATTGCTTACTCTCTTTGATCTAATTCAAATTTCTCATCTGTTGTTAGTTAATCGAGATTTCGTATGTGTTTTTAGTCTCCTCTGATCTGGATCTAAGTTTAATTTTGATTTCGTTAGATCTATCTACTGATTCAATCTCTAATCTCGTTTCCGTTGTTTGAGATGAATCGGATTCGTTTTTGAATATTTGATTTCAATTTCTCTAAGTAAAGCTTGCTTGCTACATGCAGAATCACAGGTGTTTTCAAATGGCGTCGTCGTACACACCGAAGAACATTCTCATCACCGGAGCTGCTGGTTTCATTGCATCTCATGTTGCTAATAGACTCATTCGAAGCTATCCTGATTACAACATAGTTGTTCTTGATAAACTTGATTACTGTTCTAATCTCAAGAATCTAAATCCTTCTAAAACCTCTCCTAATTTCAAGTTTGTCAAAGGTGATATTGCTAGTGCTGATTTGGTTAATCATCTTCTCGTTACTGAAGGTATTGATACTATTATGCATTTTGCTGCACAAACTCATGTTGATAATTCATTTGGTAATAGTTTTGAGTTTACCAAGAATAACATCTATGGAACTCATGTACTTCTTGAGGCTTGTAAAGTTACTGGTCAGATTAAGAGGTTTATTCATGTTAGTACTGATGAAGTTTATGGTGAAACTGATGAAGATGCTCTTGTTGGTAATCATGAGGCTTCTCAGTTACTTCCTACTAATCCTTACTCTGCAACTAAAGCTGGTGCTGAAATGCTTGTTATGGCTTATGGTAGATCTTATGGCTTGCCTGTTATTACCACTCGTGGTAATAATGTTTATGGACCTAATCAGTTTCCTGAGAAATTGATTCCTAAGTTTATTCTGTTGGCTATGAGAGGTAAAGTTCTTCCAATTCATGGTGATGGATCTAATGTCAGGAGCTACCTTTATTGTGAAGATGTTGCTGAAGCTTTTGAAGTTATTCTTCACAAGGGAGAAGTTGGTCATGTTTACAATATTGGGACCAAGAAGGAGAGGAGAGTAAACGATGTTGCTAGAGATGTTTGCAAACTCTTCAACGTGGACCCTGAAGCTAACATCAAGTTTGTCGAGAACAGACCTTTCAACGATCAAAGGTACTTCCTTGACGATGAGAAGCTCAAAAAGCTGGGATGGTCAGAGAGAACCACTTGGGAAGAAGGGTTGAAGAAAACTATGGAATGGTACACACAGAACCCAGATTGGTGGGGTGATGTTTCTGGAGCCTTGCTTCCTCATCCAAGAATGCTTGTGATGCCTGGTGGCCGACACTTCGATGGCTCCGAAGAGAGTTCTCTAGCAGCTCATCTTTCTGACAATTCTAGTCAAACCCATATGGTGGTTCCAAGCCCAAGAAGCAGCAACACACCACAAAAGCCTTCCCTCAAGTTCTTGATATACGGAAAAACCGGTTGGATCGGTGGTTTGCTCGGAAAGTTATGTGAGAAGCAAGGAATTGCTTACGAGTATGGTAAAGGACGATTAGAGGATCGATCATCTCTTATGCAAGATATTCAAAACGTTAAACCAACTCATGTCTTCAACTCCGCTGGTGTAACCGGAAGACCCAATGTTGACTGGTGTGAGTCACACAAAACTGAAACCATCCGTGCCAATGTAGCTGGTACATTAACTCTAGCTGATGTCTGTAGAGAACACGGACTCTTAATGATGAACTTCGCTACTGGTTGTATATTCGAATACGATGAAAAGCATCAAGAAGGTTCAGGAATTGGATTCAAAGAAGAAGACACACCTAACTTCACTGGCTCCTTCTACTCAAAAACCAAAGCCATGGTAAACTAACTAGTTCCTTACTCTGTCAAGTTCCACAACTCTTCTCCTTACATAAGTGAATGTGTTTACAGGTCGAGGAGCTGTTAAAGGAGTTTGATAACGTATGTACATTAAGAGTAAGGATGCCAATATCTTCAGACCTAAACAACCCACGAAACTTCATTACTAAGATCTCAAGGTACAATAAAGTAGTAAACATCCCTAATAGTATGACTGTGTTAGACGAGCTTTTACCAATCTCAATCGAGATGGCGAAGAGAAACTTGAAAGGTATATGGAACTTTACAAACCCAGGTGTGGTGAGTCACAATGAGATTCTACAGATGTATAAAGACTATATTAACCCTGAGTTTAAATGGGCTAATTTTACATTAGAAGAGCAAGCTAAAGTCATTGTGGCAGCAAGAAGTAATAATGAAATGGATGCTTCTAAGCTTAAGAAAGAGTTCCCTGAGTTACTCTCTATTAAAGAGTCTTTGATTAAGTTTGCTTTTGAGCCAAACAAAAAAACTTGATTGTGATTAAATCACTAATTAATATCAGTTTCATTTATTGTTTTTTATTTTATTGTTTAATAAACCCTACTTTCATTAGATTTGTTTAAGGGTGTATAAATATAATGTATTGTTTGTAGTTTGAATATTCTATGTAATAAAAAGCTTGATTTATTAATTAATATATGTGAACCTCTTCTCATTTTGTGAGTGTTTATGTTTTTTTTTTTTTGGTTTTTAATTTATCGTTTTTGTCTCTGTTTCTTGTTCATAAAGTTAAGAATTATTACATTGAGACTTGAGAGACACTTTAAGCTAACTTATCTATAGATATGGTAATAGATACTTTGGTCCGAAAGATTCGTTGATTCTTTATTGCTTAAGAAGTTTAAGTGAAGTAGCTCTCTTTCTCTAACCAAGAAACGTGGATGTATCTTGTCCTCTTGAATAAAATTATTTATTTAAGAAAAATAATGTCAAAATCATCAGGAACTATCTCTTTTCCCGTGCAAATTGTTAATATTATGAAAATATCTTTTTTCAAAATGGGACCTTATTAATGATTGATCTTTGGCTATGGCTTGTGCTATTACAAAAAATCTAGTCTTACGTACGTCCGAATCCTTCTCTTCCACACGTAAGTAGAAACCAAACGTGGATTAATATGAAGTTGATATAATATAATGGGATATTTGTCTACAAAACATTTCGCTATCATATTTATATCATGCATGAACCGGCCGGGACGATTTTTTAATACAATAAATATTCTTATCGTTTCTAAAAAGTGATCAAAATGAATAGTCTTATCGTTTGAAACAAACATATTCTCACGGAAAATATACATATAAATATGTTTGATAAAAGAAACAAAAAATGTTCTTAAGAAAAGTAAGAAAAATAAAACGTTTTCCTTAGTCATGACCATATTGTTACTTGAATGAACATATCTCTGTCTTTTTTTGACATAATCTGTGGTAATGATAGATCTAAAACAAAAGATATTCTAAGCACGAGTGATAGACGAGTAAGTGACTGGTCTGAGCGTGTCCCCACACACAGCTTCAAAAGAGACCTAATTTTGCGATCTTTTTGATTGAATTACAGCTCGACACAGCAAAGACGGTCTCCTGTAATTAAGACACTTGTATTTGTTTAGCTACCGTGTCTACTCATTGTTCACTCATAGCCTCAAATAAATATCTCCTTTACCACCTCCATATTATTTTGTAATTTATATTCTACCCATCAACTTTAAATAGCGAACATTAGACCCTTTCTCTTTAAAAAAAAAAGAAAATTGAAAAGAAAACTGCCTACCGCCACTATTTATTAATTTAAAAAGTGATATTTTTCCTCGACGACGTATCTAGAATCCAAATTTGTTCTATTAATCTGATAGTCAGAAAAGTTATAAATAAAAGTATTATAGTTCGTTTTGAGAAAAAAATCAAATAATTCTCATTCAGACAAGTTGAGAAAACGTAAGAGTGGCTTAAACCATAAACCTCGTCTCAAGAGACAGAACTGGCTTCATATTTATCAACAACTAAGTCTCCGACAATAATCCAAGTAATAAAAATCAGATCAGAGATTTTGGTTGATGTTGGAGATATAAAGAAGCATCGAGGATGAAGATTCAGTGCAACGTTTGTGAGGTAGCGGAAGCGGCGGTGCTTTGTTGTGCCGACGAGGCTGCTCTGTGTTTGGCTTGCGATGAGAAAATTCACGCCGCTAATAAACTCGCCGGAAAACACCAGAGAGTTCCTCTCTCTTCGTCTTCCTCTTCTATACCTAAATGTGACATTTGTCAGGTCAGATCTCTTTTTACTTATTCTTTTTTATCTGATTTCAAATCACACATGTTTTAGATCCTCAAGTTTTGGTCTCTTTTTTAAAATTGTGATTAATTATTTTATACAGGAAGCTTCAGGATTCTTCTTCTGTCTGGAAGATAGAGCTTTACTATGTAGGAAATGTGATGTTTCAATCCACACAGTGAATCCTCATGTTTCAGCTCACCAAAGATTTCTTCTTACTGGAATCAGAGTTGAATCTACAGACACTGGTCCTTGTTCAAATTCATCACCAATCAGTGATGATAAATCCATGGAGACTAATAAACCCTTTGCTTTATCTATATCTGAGACTCAAAAGATGGACTTTGATCATCATCATCAGCAAGGAGTTTTACTGGAAACTAAAGGCAGTGATAACATTTCAACAAAGCTTCCTTTTGAAAGCAGCGGATCGGCTACTGGAAGCAATCCTCAGTGGCAAATTGATGAGATTTTTGGGTTTGCCGACTTTGATCAGAGTTATGAATACATGGAGAATAATGGATCATCTAAGGTAACAGTTTAGTTATCTGACTAGTTTATAATCAATATTCTAAGCTTGATTCTTGTTGTAGATGGATACTAGTAAACGAGGAGATTCAGACAGTTCATCGATGATGAGATCAGAAGAAGAAGATTTAGAAGATAACAATAACTGTTTGGGAGGTGAGACATCATGGGCTGTTCCACAGATTCTGTCTCCACCAACAGCTTCTGGTCTAAACTGGCCTAAACGTTTTCACCATCACTCAGTGTTTGTTCCTGATATATCTTCTTCAACTCCTTGTACTGGTTCGTCCCCAAATGAAAGGATTGGGAAACGGCAGCGACAGTTCTAGCAGCTGCAACTATGGTTAGACCGTCTGAAGACAAGAGATCGATTGGTTTACTATTGTTATATAAATGATTTGGAAACTTATACTGTAGTTGGTCTGTAAGAGTCAATGTTAAAACAAAACAAAAAAGGTCGTGTTTCTATAACTCTAAAAGTGACAATCCTGTTAAGTCTAGCTGATGGATGCTCAGTTTTCTCTGGAAGCCTCTAAATTAACCAACAAGCCATGACCTTTGTGATAGGTTGTTTACTTGACCCAATTCTGGAGTATAAACTGCTGCATCAAAATCGCCACAATGCTTCCCAAGCTTATGTTGATCACGTTGACTACATCATTGTTTAGCTACACAAATAGCAAAATTGGTCACTATCATAAGACTAAATACTCTCAACGGAGAACAACAAACGAGTTCATTGTTTTGTCGGTAACTAATTGCAAGAAATGGCTTCACAAGATGAGACCAAGTCTTATGGAACATAAGGTCTTTATTTTCACTCAATCTAACAAAAACAAAGAATGCACTTAAGTGAGCATACCCATTTGAATCCCTCTTTGTCTTGGAAAGCTGCACCTATTATGCTCTCTCCAAGATTGGCAATCTGAGAAGCTAGTACACATACAGCTGCTTCTGGAGGAGTTATCTGTGCTCGAGTGATCAACAATAAGAGAAGCTTGCAATCATATAGTGATTCGGGGTTAAATTTCTATGAATATCTAATGATAACATGCATGCTCTGTTGGAAAAATGGAAATTATTTGTATCATAAGACATAGATGTGTTTCTATCTTCCACAACAAAATATTAAATAACCTCCATTACCTGACCAAGAAAACAGCCAACAGAGGCGAGAAAAAATGATGCTAAAAGTCCAGCTAATGTTCCTTCAACACTCATAGCTCCCTCGGTTCCTCTTGGTACAATCTTAAACGTTGTGGCTAAGTACCTGCAAATCTACGATCTCATGTTATGACATCACAAGTCCAGGACATAGTCAAGACACAACACAAACCCAAACCTTTGCTACTTGGGAAATTTCAAGTAACACAAACCATCAGCTTTATAGCTGAATAACACTAGTATACTCACGTTGTTTTACCATAAGCTTTCCCAATCTCACTAGAGACAGTGTCAGACACTTTAGTGCAGAAACTGGAAACAAAACCAAGCGTGTAAAGGTGAGAAAAAGCTACTCCACCAACTTGATATATTGAAAGTAAAGCACAGATACAACCAGCAGCACTTGAACCAATCACACTTCTTGGTCCTCTTCTACCTTTTCTTTTCTCAGCTACACCTTGTGCTTCCTTCTGTGACATTTTAACCTTTGTTGCTGCTGTTCCCTGTAACATTGTGAATCATCTAAACCAACTTCAACTCCAGAATTGATTGCATAACTCAGTGTTAAATGAGCTAAGTTCATAACGAAGTGGACTTACAATGACGAAGTAAGCAGCGACTAAGAGGAAACCAGCAGAGCCATAAGCTCGCCATGTTAATGTACCTAGCAAAAACGCGGCAGCGATCCCAGAACTGGATAATCCAGTAACAAGAAGAGGTGATCCGAGAACAAATATTAATAAATTTTTAGCCAATGCAGATTTCCAAGTAGGTGAAGTAGATTGTATCAGCTTCATCGTTTCTGTCACTACTCCTTCCATAGATATTGCCGCCGGCGCACCAACGTCGGCTCTGTTTCCCGACGAAAATATTCCGTTTTTGGTGATTGAAATGGATTCGAGATTGTGATTTCTAAATCGATAGGATCTACGGAATAGTGAAGAGGAGAAGCTCGAAAAATTGAGGAATCTCAGAGGTAAAAGTGATCTAGAATTTAAGAATAGTGTTGACGAAATCGTTGCCATGATCGTCGGTGCGGTCGAGAGAGTATCGTGCTTGCTTACCCAAGTAAATACTTGGATCCGGAGCTCCGAGAAAACTGGATTCTTATATTATTAACAATATAAAAAGAAATGGGGCCCGGGCCCACTCATTAGAATATATTATCGCTGACCAATCCTTCTGGCCCAGTATCCTATTGGGGAACATCAAAATGGGCCCGGCACTGCGCATAAGATCTTAACACGTGGACGGTAGAGATTACGTACTGGATTGGATTTGAATTGGACAGACTTGAAGATATGAAAAAACCCAAAAATCGTGAAACTCACATTTCGTCTCAGATCAGATCATCTTCCTCTGAGATGTGGAGCTACGTTTGGTTACCATTGGTACTATCCGTGTGTAAGGATTGCCTTGCAATGGCGAAGGTCAACGAGTCGCCTGTGGCTATTCTCCTCCCTAGTCAAACCGGAGTTGATAATTCTCCGAGTTCTGTATGCTCGATACCAAATCCGAATCTCAATTATAAGCCGGTTATCGGGATTCTAAGTCATCCTGGTGACGGTGCGTCGGGTCGGTTGAACAATGATACGAATGCGTCGTACATCGCAGCATCGTATGTGAAATTAGCTGAGGCTGGTGGAGCACGCGGGATCCCACTTATCTATAACGAGCCAGAAGAACTGCTCTTCCAGGTTCCTCTCTAATTATTTAGCTCAATCGAATTCGCCAAGAAGTTTCCTCTACTCGAATTTGGCTGCAATTGAATTATGCATCATTGAGTATAGGAAAATATCAAATAATATAATTATGTTTCTTTTAGCTTAAGAATTTGGAGTGCTTCCTGATTCATTTCTCAAATTATATTGGTCAATGATCTCTGCAGAAGCTAGAATTGGTCAACGGTGTTATATTCACTGGTGGTTGGGCTAAACAAGGATTGTATTACGAAATCGTTAAGAAGATCTTCAATGTAAGCTCAACATTTTTATTTGTTTAATTTAGTTGTTGATAACAATGTTCTCATTGAAATCTCTGTGATCCTAATAGAAAGTTTTGGAAAGAAATGATGCTGGAGAGCATTTCCCGTTATATGCTATTTGCCTAGGATTTGAGCTCTTAACTATGATCATAAGTCAGGTGACGCTTTATTTTTACTTCTCAACTTTTTTAACCACAATTTTTTTATGTGTTCTTACTATATTTTGAAATCTGCATGATCCATTCAAATCTCTAACCTTTGGCTTTGTAACAGAACACAGACATTCTTGAAAAAGTTGATGCAAAAAATTCCGCATCAATTCTTCAATTTGTCGAAAATGTTAATATCAATGGAACCATATTCCAAAGGTAGCTACAGATTTTCATGATGTATATATATGTATGCTAATACCTTATGTTTTGCAAAAAAAAATTCCATATGTTATTGTAATGTCTCCTAAATCCTAATGCAGATTTCCTCCAGATCTGTTGAAAAAACTCAGTACAGATTGTTTGGTTATGCAAAACCATCAGGTTAGTTTTTTGAAACCTCTACTTGCGTCACTGTTATACCCTTGTAATATAGCTTACACATTTTTTACAGGGTTTTATTTTCTTGTTCATAAATGGTTATTATCCACATTCTATGTTCTTTCTGAATACAACTTGTCATGATTTTTCAGTTTGGTATCTCACCAGGCAGCTTTGAAGGCAATTTAGCTCTATCTAATTTCTTTAACATTGTCACAACATGCATTGATGACCACGACAAGGTATTATTACGTTCCTAAGAACCATAAAGATCTAAAAAGATTCCAGAGCTGACATCATGGTACGAATCAATTTGTTTTATATTTCCAGGCTTATGTTTCAACGGTTCAATCAAAAAACTACCCTGTAACTGGATTTCAGTGGCATCCTGAGGTATATATTCACTAGTTAACTTATATCACTCATTTTATCCTTTCGTCTCTAGGCTAGATAATATATGTGGTCCACTGTGTTATCCTATAATTTATTGTACATTGGTCTACAGCTTTTTATAAAAGAATAGCTCCATTGATTACTCTGTAGAAAAATGCATTCGAGTGGGGATTATCCAGCATTCCACACTCTGAGGACGCGATCCAGGTGACTCAGCTTTCTGCAAATTATCTAGTAAGGTTAGTTCTATATTCATTGTTTGGTAAGCATTGATACGAGAGTGCATTAACTCTAATCGCTACATTAGGAAACTAGTAAACATTAGAATCTCTATAAGTATGAATTAGTGACTAATGTACTCGTCGTTTCACATGGATAGCACAAGAAACACTCTTAACTATGTATAGCAGTTTCTCAATCGAGTTTGAATATGGTGCAGTGAAGCTAGGAAGTCGCTGAACAGACCGGAGTCTGAGAAAGTACTGAGCAACCTCATATACAACTACAAGCCTACATACTGTGGATACGCAGGGTAAAGCCGCTCGGACCATCTTTACACTTACACAATTATCTCTTCTGTTTTTTTTTTTACTTACTGTAAGATTCTTTGGATCATCTTAATATGGTGTATTCTGCAGGAGGGGTTACGACGAAGTTTACATTTTCAGAAAACAACAACGATCCCTGCTCTAAGAACGTTCACTCTCTTGTATCTGATCAGGTGAACCAGTGAAGTATGTTTCTTCAATCATGTACAAATCTGTGAACTTTAAGTCACTCTGCTGTCTGTACGGGCCTTGTAGGTTAAGTGATTGGGCTTATAATGGGCTAATGGTGGTAGCTCATTTTACTGTTTTGTTAAATCAATAATATCCAAATTTATAAGGTCGTCAGTATGTCCGGCCCTGCCCAACCACTGGGCCTAACGAGTGCGAAAAGCCCGATATCTGATACGTGTACGTTTTCTTCTAATGATCTGATAAACAAACGAACAGTTTCACAACTCTTTTAATGGGCTAATTAAACCCGTAATTTAAGTTAGGTTTCAGTATTTAATAAATTTAATAAATAAAGTCTGATTCATCATAATGGGCCCGAAAGCCCATACGTAACGGAAAGTGCGGGATAGATATTTACTCTCCCGCCGAGGCACTTGTCATGTCCCGCCTCTTAGCCTTCTTAGAGCTAGTTACTGTTTTAGGATTCGTCTGGAAGATCAAGCGACGGTGAAGTCATGAGGGAAGAAGAAATTGAGAAGATCCGTGACGTTGTTCGAGACTGCGTCAGTAAGCATTTGTACTCATCTGCTATCTTCTTCGCTGACAAGGTCGCCGCTCTCACCAATGACCCAGCTGACATATATATGCAGGCTCAAGCTCTCTTCCTCGGTCGCCACTATCGTCGCGCCTTTCACCTTCTTAACGCCTCTAAGATTGTCCTACGAGATCTTCGATTTCGATATCTGGCTGCCAAGTGCCTCGTAATTTCAATTTTCCCTTTATTTATCTAGTTTTAATTGAGACATGTTTAGGAAATTTCAGATGGCTTCCCGTAAATGGAGGTTTTTAGGGTTTATCTTATGTGGTCACAGGAGGAATTGAAAGAATGGGATCAGTGTCTCTTGATGCTTGGTGATGCAAAGGTTGATGAAGATGGAATTGTGTATGATGCTAAAGATGGTAACGTGATTGATTTTGATAAAGATGGAGAGGACCGAGAGATAAATGTAAGTTTCTTCAATTGTATCTTACTACAGTTTAGATATAGGTAATTGTTATCTATACAAATCTACAAGTTTAGTTATCGATATTGTTCGAATTATATTAACTGGTTGACTACTATTTATTGTTTCCACAATACCAATCGAGGTTGAAGGTTATGCTAGTACCTGTAGTAATATATAGTGATTAATTTTTGCAGATATCATCCGCAATATGCTTTCTAAGAGGAAAAGCATACGGAGCTTTACAAAATCGATCTCAGGCTCGACAATGGTCAGTAGGTTTCTTTTTGCATATCTTTCTTGTTTAGTGGGATCATCTGTTCTCTCCATTTTGATGATTGTTAAAGAGTGATTTAATTGATTTAGTGATGTTATATGCACTCAGCATGTTTATAAGATTCACTAACTTGGTAGTAGGAAATATTGAGAACTGTGTGTATGTTGACTGATTCATCTCTATTTAACTCACGGATTGCGATGGGGTCTCAGGTATAAAGCTGCTATCAAGGCTGATCCGTTGTGCTATGAGGTATTTCTAGCGCCCTATTCAACTGTTGCATGTTATTTCTATTTACCATGTGATGATATATTCTTCTCATTACTGTATATAATAGTTGTAGAAAAACTGTACTACCTCCTCTAGAAAGCACAAAATATTTACGTGGATCTGATTTCTGTGATCTGTCCTTTCAGGCTTTGGAATGCCTTATTGAAAGTCATATGCTCACATCTGAAGAAGGTGAGTCATATTTGGTGATTTTTGCTGTTCTTTGTTTTGTTATCTTATTTGTTTCATAGTACATAACTAGAAGGTAACTGAGACTTTAATCTACATAAAATTCAGAAGCAAATCTGCTTTCTTCACTGCAATTTAGTCCAGAAGACGGATGGCTATCTTCTTTCTATTCATGTTTGATAAAGAAGGTAAAGGTGTCTATGTGGCACTGATATTTGAGACTTGTTTACTGATTCTCTTTTTTTGCAATCATCTTTTCTTTTGATTTCTTCTCTGTACTAATTAGTTCTTCATGTTCAGTATGACAAAGAGAGCACAGTTGAAGCTACGTTCAAGAAGCTTGAAAAAGAAACCAGTGGTAGTATCTCTGGCTCATCTATGATCAGTTCATTGGTTAATAACGCTGATCTGTTGGCCTGTAAAGCTGAGTACTACCATCAATGCTGTGAATATCAGAAGTGTTTCGAACTAACATCAGCGTAAGTTGTATATTACTGCAGGCACTAAATTTTGAGCAATATGAAGTTTGAATGTTTCTAGTCATGTTGACTCTTTTGGTCTAATTTGACAGGCTCCTTGAGAAAGATCCTTTTCATCTGAAGTGTACATTGGTACACTTGGCCGCTGCCATGGAACTTGGTAATTCAAATGAGCTCTATCTAATGGCATGCAATTTGGTGAAAGACTACCCTTCAAAGTGAGTATAAAAGTTACTTTCTCAATCTAAATGGTCAGTGTGTAAGCATGTCAATTGGGATGTATACTTCTGTTTTTGATATCAATCCTAGCTAGGATTTGTTTATGGTTTAGATTGTCAAGGTCTTGAATCAGCTTTGAGAGTGTGGTTTATTCTGTTAATTTTTGCTTGGAAATGTTTTCTGTACTTGTTCTGGCTGAAAATATTCTCACATTTTGGTGCTTGAGCTAAATTTTCATGAGTATGTGAACAGTATTTATTTGTTTGATGCTTTGTTTTGTAAACACTCATTCATGATATTGTAGGGCATTGTCATGGTTTGCGGTGGGTTGTTACTACTATTGTATCAAAAAGTATGCTGAAGCTCGGCGATACTTTAGGTAATTATGCTATCGCATTATGCAGTCTTGATCTAGTCTAGTAGGTAGGTCCAATGGGTATGTGTCTGACCTGGAACTCCATTTTTCTAACATGGACTTTCAGCAAAGCTACAACTATAGATGGTTCATTTGCACCAGCTTGGATAGGCTTTGGTAATTCCTTTGCTGCCCAAGAGGAGGGTGACCAAGCCATGTCTGCCTATCGCACTGCCGCTAGGCTATTTCCAGGGTAATCAAGTAACTCTTCTTATCTTCAAAACTAGTGACTGGAAGTCTTCTTATTACGTTACAAATTGTGTTTTACAGGTTGAATCTTGATATTATCTTGTTCCAGGTGTCATTTGCCAACTCTGTACATCGGAATGGAGTACATGCGAACTCACAGTTACAAGCTTGCGGACCAGGTAACAAGTTACACTCTGTTGTGTAGTGTCTCGAATTATATGACTTATCTATGTGCTAATATCATATTTACTGTGATCTCTTCTCTTCGTCCAGTTTTTCATGCAAGCAAAGGTGATATGTCCTTCGGATCCACTTGTTTATAATGAACTCGGAGTTGTTGCATATCATATGAAAGAGTGCGTTCCTCCTCTTCTTACAGTTTGCCTATCTCCGAAATGACCAAATGCTATTATATGACAAAGCTTCATTATAGAATTGGGAGAAAGTAACTATCCAGTAAATACTGAGTCTACAGCATTCTCTATATTTCAGGTACGGTAAAGCAGTGCGGTGGTTTGAGAAGACATTAGCCCATATACCATCTGCATTGACTGAAACCTGGGAACCAACTGTTGTCAATCTCGCTCATGCATATAGAAAGCTAAGGTATATTGGTGCACACAACTACCATGTTCTTCCGCATATATGTTGTGAATGTAATGAAGTTATTAAATCGTGAAATTCTTATTAACAGGAAGGACCGTGAAGCTATCTCATATTATGAAAGAGCACTTGCACTATCAACTAAAAGTTTAAGCACTTATTCCGGCTTAGCTTATACTTACCATTTGCAGGTATTTGAATGTTCTTTAAAACACCAGTCATTTCTTCTAAACATTCTAACTTTGATTATAAAAAAAAATGGTAATGTTTACATTTCCATCTCATTCTTGCACAGGGGAATTTCTCAGCTGCCATCTCATATTATCACAAGGTATACACACTATAATACATGAGAGAATTTTAATGATTCCTTAATAGTTAACATGGCACTTTTCTTCTCTATCAGACGATGAGCAAAAACTTGTTCATTTTTTTCTGTTTATTTTCTCTATTTTCAGGCCTTATGGTTGAAACCTGATGATCAGTTCTGTACCGAAATGTTGAACGTGGCTCTAATGGATGAATGTCAGAATGGGGTTGATTCATAGGTTGATTGAGCTCTGCTAGAAACTGGTCAGTTAAATTAACCGCCTTATTCTAGTTCTTGCTGTAACTTATCTCTACTATCATTGACACCTACAAACATGACTTGTAACTTATTTCATGCATCAAAATCCAAGTGACTCTTACAATATATAATCTTTAAACACAACATACTTCTACTTTCTTTATTTTTCAGTATAAGCCCAGCGTTATACCCAAACTAAACATTTCTAGAGCGTAAAATTTTTTAGTGTGTGAATGGGCAGCTTGGTTTCTCTGCAGTTTTGTCTCCACTGTCTGTGGTTTTGGTCTCTGATATAGGAGGTCCCTTGAGTAATCCCCCAAACAGCTGTGCTGGATCATAGTAAATCTCAATCTCCTCTGCTCTAAGTGTTTCATCAACCTGTAGAAGTAAGTAAATCCTGATGCTAGAGTTTTAAATATTTAAAGAATTTAAGGTGAGCCACAAATTTATATTTGAGATATATACCTTTAGAACTCCTAGACCCATGAATTGAACCATTTCCCCAGTAGGAGCATGACCTTTGAATGTTCCTTCAAAGTATCCCCAGTGTCTAAATTTGAAGGTTATAACAGGCGGGCCTGAGTACACAGAGAGTATTTCCCACGCAAACCCTCGTGGTAAAGCAGATCTAAAGGCGTCATGTGATGACTCAAAGCTCTCTTCCTCTGGCTTATAGTATTGAAATTCTTCAGGCAAAGAGTTCTTGAGCATAGCATTGTAACTCCCAAGCCTAAGCGTCTCTTCAGCCGACAAACCTTCTCTCCCTAATAATAGGGATACAACTTTGTTTGGTAATTATGAAGTTTAAGATCATATTGATTAAGTGTTTGTGGTAATTACCATTGACAAAGAGCTTAAATTTCTCAGGGTTTATAGTCTTGAAGTCCTGTAAACGGATCTTGTGCGAGAGCTCCATCTCCCATGACTTGATTGCGTTTTGCACGGTCTCTTCTAAAGACCCTTCTGGCCACACCTGCCCTCAAAAACAAACACAATCAACGAATCAGAATTCACAGTTTATTAACATAACACATACTTTAAGTGAAACATAAATTAACCGAAGGACGTTGGTCTGGCCTTCTTCAGAGAGCCGGTTAGAACTATCAAACATTGGAGGGTAAGCATACCTCCATTGTATCTCACCTGCAGCTTCAAGGACCGATCTATACTTATCTCTCTCTCCCCTGGTAGCCATATTAGCTTGATGTAGAGAGAGATTTGGATATTTGTCCATTTTATAAATCTCACAATACATGTTTATATTAAAACCTGTTTTCTTAATCTTAACCATATAAAAGTTGAGATTTTATAATTGTTATAATTGTCTAATAAGGCATATATTTGGTACCTATCACGTCCACAAGGCCGGTCACGAGGGTAGGACGTATAGGCGGTCGACTAGAGCATCCAATAGTTTAAGATCATTTTTTTAGATTTTTAAAATTTTGTAGGTATATTTTACATAAAAAAAATTCTTAGGTCATCCGAAAAAATTATGAATAATTAGACCACACATGTTATAGTTTTCGTAAAACAATCAAATATTACCCGAACAAGTAACCTAGTATGTTGTATTAAGATTACAACTGTGCTACAGTGCAGATTCAAACCCACATGTAAAAAACAAGATGGACAGTAGGAAAGAGTTGGTTTAACTTACATGGGTTCTTTCTTCTTCGAAAAGTTTGTTTACAGTGTCGAAAATGGGAGGTCCACCATGTCTCCACCGTATGTTTCCAGTGTTTTCATCGTTCAAGATAGATCGGTACTTATCAGCAGCCATTCTCAGAGACGAAAGGCCAGCCTCAAGAGCATCCGTAGATGAAGCCATTTTTGTGAGTTTGTATTTCCCTAGGTATATTGTAAGATAAAAGAGAATACTAAATGTAGCAAGCACCGATACATCCTTTTAAAATAAGAGGATACTGTCAGTAAAAGACACATGTCACTGTTTAGTAGTAACGATCAGAAGAATCATCACTCATTGGGCGTCATCTCAACGGAATGCAAACTTAATGATCATGTCATTGTGTATTTACCGATGTAGACGAATTGATTGTCCAAATGATCAGGTACACACCATTGCTATGTATCTCCAGACTAGGAACATGTACACAAGTTTAACTAAAAAATAATAATATGATGGCGATATTTACACATGAGTTAAGTAATAGATCGAATCAAGTCATATACATACTTCATTCTCTTTTTTTTCTTACTATATAACCTCATTAGCCTAGACGAGGAAACGAACAGAGATAAACTAGTTGTATGAACTTGAGAAAACTTGTGCAATCACTGTTCATCAACATCAAAGGTAACAGAAGCAAAGTCAGAGTAAGGACTAAAAAAGAAAGATAATGGGATATATTAAATAAATACCATTAAAAGTCCAAAAGAAGCTGTGGAAGAATCCTCTCTAAGTGAGTAGCTTCAATCTTGTCCATTCCTTCAGCTTCAG
Organism: Leavenworthia alabamica; assembly: GCA_000411055.1. Classification (NCBI taxonomy): domain Eukaryota; kingdom Viridiplantae; phylum Streptophyta; class Magnoliopsida; order Brassicales; family Brassicaceae; genus Leavenworthia; species Leavenworthia alabamica. The sequence goes on along the minus strand of ASXC01015721.1, from coordinate 8,116 downwards.
CGATTATAGCAGCACGCTGCACAGCCTCTGCTAATAAAAAATCCTTTAGATACATACAACAAAAGAACTAACCAAAATGCAAATATGGATCAGGGATGGACCTGAGACAAAAATCTTGAGAAGTTCACAGCTGAGCTTTAAAGCATTTGCGTTGGCTAAAATAACCAATAAACCATAATCAAGGATCGGACAGAGAGAAGACATGAAGAAATAAGTCTATAAACAAACCAGAAGCAAGTCTGTCCTTCTTGGTTGTTGTTCCCAGAGCAACCTAATTTTAATTTAGCATCATCACAAATGGTATCTTCATCACATTTGTTGAACATATCCAAGTCCATAGCTGTTACAGTATCAAAATCCTAATTCCATAATTTATGACAAATGAAACGATTTTAATAGCATACCTCAGCTTCCGTAGCATCAATGGCATCACTTCTCTCCCTCTCTGCATCTCAATCGTGAAAAATAGAGATATCAAAAATGGAGAAGATGAAGATAAAGAGAATATAAGTTATTCGAACAAAAATATGTACGGCGAAATCTTCGTGCCCAAATGTGCTTGAAAATGGCGTGAATCAGATCCTAATTCCGTGATAACAAAATTGAAAATGTCAAATCAAATGTGAGATAAAAGAAAATGGCCAAGGAGAAACAAAGACGGCAGCGATGATTACAGAATCGAAGCTATTGTTGGTATCCATGGCGCTATACGCATGTAATGAAGCTTTCTCCTGCAAATAATCAAAACTGATAACCGATCAAAACTCAGAGAAATAAATTTATATTATACCATAAGAAATGATATACCTTAAGAAGATATTGATACAACAAGGCAGCGATTTACAGCGAGCTCCGATGGAGGATTGGAGTTGGAGGGAAGAACAAATGTATTTTGGAAGACGAATTAGAATCTTTATTTTCATTAAATTACAATATGGTCCACCCGGCCCATTTCTTTAGACTGTCATGATGTAAATTGGGCCGAGTGTATATTTGTATGACGCGCCTGGCTTTGCTCATTTCTTAAATTTATTAAAATCTCCCCATTTATGTGGTCTATATAACCCACGCAAATTGGTGACACGCACTGAACGCGCCTTTAGTGCAGGTGGTATATATTTAAGTATTCTTTTTGTTTACTAATAAATGCGCGTTACATGGGCCAGGCCCTATATATGTCTATATTTGTTGTCTTTGTAAACATACGCGGCCCATATTTACAATCTGTTTTAAGAATTTGAGTAAAACCTGACACATACAATAAGATTACAATCTATTTTACGAGTAAGAAGAAGGCCTGGCACATAATGTGATACTGCAATCTATATTATTAGGTCTGACCCATATTGTGATACTGCAATCTATATTATTAGGCCTGGCCCAGAATGTGCGAGCTCATATCAATGGAACATAACTATTCTATTGACCGAAATCACATGGACTGTTAGTTGTTTGACAAGATGACTGATCAGACTAAAGCTCCTGCAGTTTCAAAACTAAGCCTAACGTATGCTGTTTAACGAAAGATCTATGATACTTGATCAATCTCAATCTTCTTTAGGACTTGATACTACATCAACGAGATACTGATTCAACTTCTGTCCAAACGTCTTCACAGAGAATGATTCGACGATATGTTTCCTGGCTTCACTTCCCATTCTATTCGCCAACTCAGTATTATCGATGAATTTAGCCATTGCTGAACTGAAATCTTCTGGAGTTGGTTCACAGAGATAGCCTGTTACTCCATTCTTTACCGTCTCCACAGGTCCACCGCTGTTGCAGGCTATCACAGGTTTGTATGCAGCCATTGCTTCTAATGGTACAATACCGAAATGTTCATCCTAGCAAATTGAAATGGACCATGAGAACAAAGATAAGATCGAAACTTGGAGGAACAAGACTAGATGGTGACTTTACCGTTGGCGTGTAGAGAACACACAGGCAGCTTGAGAGAAGTTCATTTCTTTCAGCAGTTGAACAAGATGTAATGAAGTTTACTTGACTAGAAACTCCTTCTTTCTTGGCTAAGCTTCTGAGCTCCTCCAAATACTCTACATTCTCTTTCAGTCGTTCGTCATATCCACCTGAACAATGGAATTTTCTTAGAATGCGTTGCAAACAGTAAATCTGCATTCAATGATCATGGAAGATATATGAATTATAGTACGCTTGCCTGCAATGGTAAGGGTTACATCACTCAGGTTTTGCTTATGTTTGCATAGCATAGCAAAAGCAGAAAGGGCTAGATCAATGTTCTTTTTCCTCTCAAAACGGTTTATAGAAAGGAAATTTAACCTGCTCGAGACAAAGAAAAAGAGAATGAATTAGAAACCTGTAATGTGGAAGCTTCATTTTCAATCCCAGAAATTTGGAGTTTGAAGGATATAAATATACTTATAAGTATGGGGTTCATTGAACTGATCGATATTGACAGCTGGGTAAAGAACAGCTGGGCGACATCCTCTTGCATGAAGACTCTTAAATGTATTGCCAAATGTTGATGCTGTGAAGTTACTGTTAACAAGGATCATATCAGCCATTCCTGAAATCCCGCAAGTGATATAAGAACCAAGTAGCTCCACAAGTACGAAGAAATGGAAACAGAGGAACAACAACTAAACAAACAGAAAAAGATGGACAGTTATTGAATAAAAACAAAACCTGTGGTTTGTTCTTCGATGAAGTCGATGGGTTTCCGATAAATCCCCCTATACGCAGGTGTATGCTTAGCTAGCAAAAGATCTGGGAAATGGCAGTAGAAAACAACCTATACCCAAATATATCCCAGATTAAACTGTTATTATATACAACACAGATATGATGACTGAAGGAAAGAAGTTAAATCACCACCTTCGATGATCTTTTGAGTTTTAGCAAAGGGACTACGACTGAAACCTGATCTGCTAGTATGACATCAAATGAAGACCAACCCAAAAGAACACAGAGAGAAACAAACAAGCATCGTATATATGCACAGACGGCGTGTAAACCGTAGAATATATGGCGTGGCAGGAAAGAACCATACACAGTAACTTGAAAGATACCTGTTGTTAAGACATGGATCATAAACATCTCTCAAACTGTGATTGATTATGCATTGCTAACTTATTTGAAGAATAACTAAATGGGGAAATCTCAGAGAGTGAAGAATCTTAAATCCTCTTGTAGATAAGAGTTCTTTAAAAGCTAACATTGACACATGAAATTTCAAGGAAAAGCTTAAGCTACCGGAGAGAGTTTCCTCGAAGCATCTGGATTTGTCATGGTGAGAAGTGAATACATGAACTTTGTGACCGTGAGATGCTAGCTCAACTGCCGCATCGACGATCAATCTCTCAGCTCCACCTAACATATACCATAAACAAACACATAAAACTAAAACGGCAGCTCAAAAGAAGATAATGATGATGATAATTCAATCATTGAATTTTCTATGTAAAATCTAAAAGGCTATTCAAATTCGGTATTGATCTCTCAGTTACGTTTAATCGATGAATTTGGTAAATAATTCCATCTAAAAACAGGGAAAATAAAAGAGATGAGGATCGTATACCTATACCAAGATCTGGATGTATAATGGCTATATTCATCTTTCTCCCCATTTTAATCTGACTCAATCGCTTTATCTTTTTCTGCTTTTCGTTTTCCACAAAATTTGACCCGCTCGTTCTACGGTACCCCGTTTTATGATTAAAATTTAATAGATTAATTTCAGGTATGAAAAGCGACGGTGGCCCATAACTGTTCGGCCTAGATAAGCCCAACTCTCAATAAAAAATATTTATATCACGAAAGTAATCACATTTTTTACGGGGTTTTTGATAATTATTTTTACATAAAACTATATTTTTTTAATTATTCTTTTTTTTGGGTCAAATTTTGACATTTTCATTGATATTGGTATATGATTTAGTCAATGTCTTGCAACATTTTCTAAATTAAAATATGGAAATGTAAATTTTTTATTCGAATACCCAAAAAATCTTATGAGTGTCAAAACTATATTTTTCTCAGTTTCTTTATAATTAATTTAAGTGATTAATTGGTTAAAATTGTAGCTGTAAATTATTAATATAATAATAATAAAACAAAGTACCATAAAATTCTCTAATTCATATTGTTAATTTATGAAAATTCATAAACCAAAGTTTGGTATCATAAACCAAAGTTTGGTATACAATGACACATTGTCTTTGATGACTCAACAACAAGTCATAGGAAGTTTGATGAGATGCTGAAAACTAGTAACCGTACCTGAAGATTCAATGCCTTCCATAGAAATAGCTTTGTTCATATTGACTGAAATTGAATTCTCAGAAGAGAACAATATGATAGATTATGCCTCTGCGTATACAAAACATAAACACTGGTTTATTACATCAACCTGATAAAAAATGTCTGAAACCAAAAACTTAGATTTCATATCAAGAACTGTCATTAGCTGTGATGTATATACCATCTACTAACCAGCGCATGTCTCATTGTTGTCCTGTGGATTATCAGCTTTATCTTCGCTCATATGATCCTGAATAATTCACAATTCAATATGAGAGATTAAAGGGTAAGAGAGTGTTCTTGTTCTCTTTGTATACTTTCTTACCTCAATCAAGGATGATGACTTCTCATTGTTCTGGTTAGCATTAGATTGGATAGGAACATCGCCTTTCATGATTCTACAAGGAAGGGAATGAAAATCCCAGCCAAGTAGTTTACAGACAAACCGAGCAAAAGCCTCGTGAGCTCGTATTTTCAGTTTAGGTGTTTTCATACAATGCTGAACAAGTCCAGCACAGTGTTTGAATCTTTTTATCATTTTCTTATCAGTAGCAGCACAACACACAAGACAGATAAAAGCTCCACCTTCACTGTTTTTCTCGTAGTAACTCTTGAGCTCAACGTTCTCTGAGAAGACTCGAGATAATAACTCCAATTCCTCAGAAAAACTTTCATCACCATTATCTTCCATTTCATCAACTGAACCAGTACCACCATCCTTGGCAAAAATGTCTTTCAAAGCTTCTGATGCATTCTGTTGCATTTGTAACACAACAGTCTTGGCCTGTTCATCAACTGACATGACCAGCTGTTTCTCCTGGGGAGTCTTCGAGTCTGAAGGCAGCTCAGATGCACACTCCACAACTGCATCTACGCCCACTGTCTGTCAAAAATAATAACAAAAAAAAGAAAAGTTAAGAATTTCACAAAACCTATCAAGGATCATAATGATCAATCAAGTTCATCTTTCATGACCATAATCAGATCAAAACTCTTCCTCACAAAAGCATAAATAAACTGATAAGCTTTTTGTTAAACTATACATGACTTGAATGTTTCTGCTATTGAATCTCAAACAACATACAAACGTATTTATACATAATAATAAAATCTATCTCTCTTAGAAACAGAATATAGCTAAATCAACTTGAATTATCACACAAGCAAAATCAATCATCTTTTTTGTTTGATGGCACAGAGTGTAATAGTTGCAAGCTAACTTCTTTCAAGCTAGGTATGGAAACTAACCTGAGCGTTCTTTTGACTAGAAATAACAGGATTGTTAACATCCCAACCAAGGACATTACAAACAACCTGAGCAAGAGCTCTATGCTGGGTTATCAAATCCGTCTTGTGAATGTTAAGTGAATGCTGAACTAAAGCCAAACAGCTCTTAAATTTTCGAGAACTCTTCTCTCCAGTGCCACCACAAACCAAACACCAGAATTCTCCATTCCCAGTGTTCTTCTTATAATACTCCTTTAGCTTCTCATTCTCATCGAACACTTTCGACAAAAACTGAAACTTTTTAGAACAAGATTCTTCTTTTTCCTCATCTTCTTCATCATTATCCGATACATTTACTGAGTTATCTTCTTCACCAAAGAACTTACAACAAGTACGATGGATCTCTCTCTGAAGCATATACGCAGCCAATTTCCCTTTCTCCTCCGCCGGAAGAGGTTTCGCCTTCTTACGCGGCTTGTACTCAGGCCATCCAGATCCCGTAGAAGACGAGTGCAGCAATTCCTTTACGGGCCATTCTCGACCCGAATCGGGTCTCGGACGTTTATTATTAAATAGAATATGAGGATTGTTAGGGTTTCTAGGTATGATCTGTGGAGTAATGGCACCATAACGAGAGAGAAGTTGCAAATCCGCCGGTGGGATGTAATTTGGCCTGGATCGTTGAATAGGGATGAAATTAGAGCTAGGGATGAAATTAGGGCTAGGTATTGGGTTTCGAGTTGGAGGACCTTGGTACCAGAGGGAATGAAGGTAGATTACTTCCTGCTTCAGAGATTCACCGTCGTAAAGATCCATCCTTTTTTATCTTCCGCTGCTGCAGAATTGCACTTCTGTGTTTTAATTTGTCATTACTTCATCATTATATCCCAATTTATTTAATGGGCCTAAAAACTTGTCATATTTCGGCCCAGTTTCTCTATTTCGCCTCAACTCTCTGACATATTGAGATTTGACTATTATAAACAATGTGTTTATTTTCTGCGTTATTATATTAGCGTTGCGTTTGTTTATTGCATTTTCATAGTTTTGTTCTTCTTTTGAAAAATGAAGTGTTTTTTTTCTTGGTTTTGTGTTTTGAGAATTTTTAGAATATGAGTTAAACCAGGGACGGATCTAGAAAGAAATTTTAGGAGGGACAGAGGGACAGTAGTGTAAGTTTAAAAAAATTTAAGATGGCAATTTTGTAATTTCATAAAAAAATAGGGGAAAATTAGAAAATTTATGGGGGGCAATTGCACCCCCTCCTCTCTACCTAGATCCGCCACTGAGTTAAACCCTATTTTCATACAACTTTTTAAATAAAATTTCTTGTGTATATATAATTCATTGTGAGTAGTTAAGATATCTCTAAACACCTTTTTTTATGTTGGCTTGTGATATAAACAGAGAGAAGCCAAGGCCGGAGAGCTCGTTGGTGCGGTGGGCGACACCGCAGCTTCATGACATATTGTCGAATATAGCGGATCCAGCTTTGCATGGACTTTATCCACCAAAATCATTGTCAATAACAACTTATATTCAAAATCAAAAAAAAACTATAAAATAAAATCGTCTAGTTAAATTATAAATATTTATCACATGTAGTTGAGTTTCCTAGTTATATAGCATAAGACAAGCTTTATCGAGGATACGAAGATCCAACTGTAACTTTTTATTTAAAAAAAAGGGAAAATTTTTAAAAGTTAAATTTATTTAATTTTTCGTTTTATAAACAAGCAACAGTCATTAATCGTCCAAGTATTGTTTATAAAAATCATCCGTCTTCTTTTTTTTAAAAATCATTATTATTCAGTCTTCTTCATTTTTTTTTGTAAACCAATCTTCTTCATTTTCTTTCTCTTACTCTTTTGTAAAAAAGTATTGTGTGCTAGTTCTATGTATTTTTGGTGTGATAAGAGATTTTGAGAGTTTGTGCGCATAAATAAAGAAAACAACACATAAATTTGTTAACGGTGTTCGGATAACCTACATCGCCGGGACCAAGTCCAGAACTCATCCACTAGAAAAGACAGCAACTCTCAAGTTACTGATTGGAGATTAATAACACCACTTGTGCAGCGACATAGTAGAACATGAAGATGTAACAGAAGTATGCAAATAGAAGTAAAAGAACATATGTCACTGTTTGGTCATTGGTGATGAATTAGCAGCTTGATTTAAGGGAGAGCAAAAATGCTTGTACAAGTTGAAACACCCCAACCCGGTTCTCTAAACTCAAAACCGCTAAATTTAAAAAATTTTATTAACTAACCGATAATCCCATACTTATCGGTTCTAGATTCCGGATTATCCTATTAACAAAAATTATTAAGTCTCAAAACTCCATTAAATAAATAATAAATCTAAACAACTCAAAATAATAATTCTCAAATTAGACCTAGTCACAACTAGGTTCTCAAACATGACTCAAAAATAAAACATAAACTCAACAACCGGTATACCATCACCTCCCAGCTGCTGTACCACGAGCTCAACATCAAGACTTTTCTTTTCCTTTACATGCGCACACGAAACGGCGCTATCAGTATATAAAACATACTGAGTGGGCAATCCTCCCGTCTACTGGGTTCTTTGTAGACGAAAGCGATTG
>KE158772.1:34032-54184 GCA_000411055.1 Leavenworthia alabamica | reverse complement strand
CCTCCACCAAGGCCTCCTCGATGGCGGTAGAACGTCTTTTGATCCTCTAGACCACTCTTAAGCTTCCTGTTAGCAACACTGGCAAATGAAGTAAAAGCAAGTGAGCCGACAAGTAGGGCAACAAGAAACAGTGACTTAGAAGCCATGTCGACCTTTTGTGTTTTGTGTATGTAATGATGAGGAACTCTATCCGCCAATAAGGTCTATATATAGATCATGTAACATGAGCGGAAGAATTGAAAATTTGAATTAAAAAAAACAAGTGCAAAGATTTACCTTGAGCAATTATCATTAATTCATCTCCCTATCTAATTCGTATAGCCAAATTTAATGCAATTTCTAACTACTCATGTTGACAAATATGGTACTCATCCACATGTAGTAGACCCCTTCTTTCATTCTTTATCTTAATACTTAAAACTACTCTCATCTTCTTGGCTTTCACATTGGGCTTGTTTTATATATGCAACCGAGTTTTTATTATTATTGTCATGTCCAGAGTTAGCTAATGTTTTGTTAATTACGTTTTAAGTTTAAACATATATCTCGATGCTTGTGCTTTATAAAGAGACTAATATGAAATAAGAGGATGAGTTTTCAAAACTTGGTGCTCTTCGTAATTTGGTTGAATGTTCTCTTCTTGATCTACGTTCTCATCCATAATTAGCTGAAGGTAATTATAATAATAGTTGTCAAAGTTCTGTGGTCCCAGGCCATAATTAACTATATGAATATAACTTAAAACCAACTTTAACTTAGATTAAAATCTGATGTCAATATGATTTAACTAAATAAGTCAGAAAAATTTGTTAGTCTATTTTTTTTCTTCATAAATGCATGTCCTCTTACATTGTACAGTGACTTTGACTTTGCCTGGTGACTTTGAAGTTGGAACATCTACAATCTACTGTACATACCAGTTGAGGAAAAAAAGAACCCATTAAAACCCAACTTATGATTGTATAAAATATATCTTCAAGCCCATTAAAAGCCCGGTAAATATACATATGGAGTCGAGACTTTAGATTGTATTTCGCGCCTTTCCCTCTTCATCATCCCAACATCTATACTCTACTCTCTCTTCTCTCTCTCTCGTTCTAATATTAGGCAATGGAGGAAATGGACGATACAGAAACCGAATCACAGGTATCTTCGATTTCTATTTCTGCATGTTCTTTCAAATACGCGGCCTCTTCTGATTTTGCTGTTTGTTTTCTGAGAGAGCGAATGTGCTGCCATTGTGATCGATGTTCGAAAGTTTGATAACTAGCTTCGTGACCTAGGATTTCGATTGCGTGTATATCGATCTCAATATAGTTGATAAACCCAAGTTTTTTTCCGTTTTGACCTTATATTAGTTTAATCGGAAGTAAATGGATCTAGTTGTTGCCTTGTTGGGTTGATTTGATCGCGGAAACATTCATTTCTGAAGCTCTGTGAACTCACACAGTTTTTACAACCTCAGAATCAATCTTACTTACACTCTTTCTGCGTATTTGAATGTACCAATATGTTTTCAATGCAACGCAGGTTTATATGGCTTGCATTCAGCACGGTCGACGGTTAGTAATTGACTTCAGCTTATTGATTTAGCTGCAGATTTTTCAAAAGATTCAACAACTTCTAAATTAAATTTGAGAAAAGAGCATATGAATGAATGCTTATGCATTTCGATGGATTTTTCTGTTAGATGAACAAGCTCATATGCTTCTCTTTATGCAGTTTTAGTATCTAACTTGCTATTTTTTTCATAGAGTCGGAGTTTCTTACTACGACTGTAGTGTTCGCCAGCTTCATGTTCTAGAAGTTTGGGAGGAAGATTGCTCAGATTTCACCTTGATTAATATGGGTATAAATCTTCAATATGAGACAGATTATAATATTTACATGTAGAGTTCTGCCATCCTTTTTTTATATTTCTGCACTGCACTTTCAATGAAGTTTGGTAAAGAGCATTTTGGTTCTGCTACACTGTCACAATCTCATTTGTTGTTTGATTGCTTCATTTTTCTTGGTTATATATTTTCAGTAAAATATCAAGCGAAGCCATTGATCATTTACACAAGCACCAAAAGTGAAGAATCTTTTGTATCTGCTCTGCAGCAGAGTGGTATGGCGCTATCTATTATGTCTAATTATGAGCCTTTAAGTCTTTGGTTTTGCATAAGTTCATTATTTCTGCAGATGGAACTGATGAGAATACCATGGTGCGGCTGGTAAAGAGCTCAACATTCAGCTACGAGCAAGCATGGCACAGGTACATAATGTGTAATCAATTCAATTTCTCTCCTTATTTGTGTGGTCATTAACAGAAAATATAATAGCTTTCTTGAACCATGAGATATTATATCTGCTGTTTTACACTGATAGCTATCCCAATATTGTGTAGACTGGTATATCTTCGAGTAACAGGAATGGATGATGGGTTGAACATCAAAGAAAGGATTTGTTATGTAAGTTATAGCAAGGGAAATGTTAATGTTAATACCTCTTTACTTGGAATTATGGATTGTTTTAATTTTACTACTATGTATACCTGCTCATTTGGTTACTGTAGTCTGCAGTCTGCACTCTGCAGTTGAAATCTCATCATAATGTGGAATGTATTGATATTTTTGGTGTTGCAATGAAATAATTTAACATTGTAGCTACTAGGTGTAGTAATTAACACAGTTTTAGTCATTTTTCTGACTAAAGCAAGATAAAACTAGCTGTTGGTCTTTCAACTAATTGAGTAATTGGTAAAGTAATTAATTTTTTACTGTATGAAGTTTCATCATTTTTTTCTTTCTAAGTTGCAGTTGAGTTCGATGATGGATGTGGGCAGTGAAGTCCAAGTTCGCGTTAGTGGGGGTCTTCTTGCTATATTAGAGAATGAACGAATCGTAGACACCCTGGAACAAAACGAATCTGGGACTGCGTCAATTGCAATTGATTCAGTCATGGAAGTACCATTGTATCCTCCATTATTTGTTCTATTTCTTTTTTCTTTATGAAAAATTCTTTCCTGAAATCTTAGGATCATAATGCTGCCAGCAAATCCTTTACATAATTTATAACAGGAACAAGTTTCTAAAACTTGATGCGGCTGCTCATGAGGCACTGCAGATATTCCAAATAGATAAACATCCAAGCCATATGGGCATTGGCCGGGCTAAAGAAGGGTAAATGACTAAATGGCTTAGTTCAACTGTGGAACGTTGCTTTGAATTAAGAATAATCTTCACTGGATCTTTGAAATGAAGGTTCTCGGTGTTTGGCATGATGAATAAGGTTTGCTTTCCTTGCACTGTTTCATTCTGGTTGATGCTGCGAGGCTATAGGATTTAATTTACCTGGCTTATTTCAGTGTGCCACACCAATGGGTAGACGCCTTTTAAGGTAATAAATGAGAATGATAGACATATACACTGTTGTGAAGCTGCTTATGTAATCTTACAGTATCAGTTTACTTTTCTCTATTTCAGAAGCTGGTTTATGAGGCCAATATTAGATCTTGAAGTCTTAGATCGCCGTCTCAATGCTGTATCCTTTTCTTTCTTGATCTCTTGTGAAGGACTTTGCCTTGTGTCAAGCAGAATAGGAGTTAACAATTTACAAGCGAGAAAAGAAACAATAGATTAAATTTTGTGTCTACTTTCTGTAGCGTTATCAGCAAAATATTAACCAATCTTCATTTGTTCTCAATGAGAAGAAGAGTTCGACAATTAGTTGACAGGGCCTTTCACTGATTTTCTGAGAGGTTTTCTTTGACGGTATGAGATTTCCTTTTTTATTTCTTCGGTAGAGCTGATGGCATCATTGCGGGAGACACTGAAATCTGTGAAGGACATTTCACATCTGCTCAAGGTATGTAGGTACAGTACCATTATTCTATATACCATATACTTTAGCATGCCTATCCCCATTAGCCATAACAGCCTGCGAAGGAGATTTAGAATTAGAAATTACGGCACAGAGAATAGTTTAGGTAGACTTTGTTGTCTGTCTATGTTAATTGTTAATCTTTTGGTATAAATATTAAGCTTATTCAACCAAGACAGAGAACCTGGTTATACTAAGAACCATATATCTTCTTGTATGCCACTTCGTAGATTCACTTTTTGTAATGATAAGACTTTTGTTTTTGCTGGATATGGCATCTTATGATAAAACAAGAAATTCAATTCCCCAACGACCCTTTGTACGAGTAACGACTGGACAGCTTTTTTGAAGGTAAATACTCACAATGATCAATTGCAGGCCTTTTTCTATTATTTTCCCTTCTTCACTATCTTCACTAGTTTCCTTATATAGCAAAATCTGTTCTCAGAATTCCTTTGAAGTCTTTGCCAGCAGATCCCAGAAGTAATTTTTTTTCCGAGTCCTATAAAAATAGTCTCCCATAATGAAATCTTATTGTGTGCAATAGAGTATAAGTGCGCTGTTGCACGTTAATAAGATATTTGAAGTTGGAGTTTCAGAAAGTCTCAGAGAGCATATGAGACGCTTCAACTTGGACATTATTGAGAAGGTTACTAATATTTTTATCATCAGCTTATGATGCTTCAAATGCTATTCTCCCGCTCTTTGATTTACTTTTGTGGTTGTTGCTAAGTTGTTTTGTCATGTTGCAGGCCGGTTTATGTATCAGCACAGAGCTAGACTATGTATATGAATTGGTCAGTTGATGTTACATTCTGTTTCTTCCTTTCTGTTATAATTCATACTTTCCTTTACAAAAGATCAGATCTTAATGCTTTCAAAATTGAGGTGTTAACATCTCTCTTTTTCTTTCCTAAGAAATTAAAAAACCTTTCATGGAATGATTATATTGTTTAAAACGGGGAAAGGGTCCATACATTTGCAATATTTTTGAGTGGCGAAAATAATGTCAGCTAAGATTTATTCTGAACAAGGTACAATTCAAGGTTATCCAGAAGTTGGATACCCCAACAATTCAGAAACTGATTTAAACAAATTCATCAGGCCTTTGAGAGAGATGTATAAAACAATTAACAACAGTCTTAACTCCACAGGTTATTGGAGTCATTGATGTAACAAGAAGCAAAGAGAAGGGTTACCAAACATTGGTGAAAGAAGGCTTCTGTGCTGAGGTTATCATAGAAGTCCATTTTGTTCAGCTTGTCATACCACTAATATTTGTTGCAAGTAACTCATTTCTTATTTTACCAGTTGGATGAGCTGAGGCAAATATACGAGGAGCTGCCAGAGTTTCTGCAAGAGGTTTTTTTTCTATGTCATAAGTTCCCTCAATTGACAAATGAGGATAAACCAGCAACTCTCCTGGATGATTCCAATTAACGACAGGTTTCAGTGATAGAGTTAGAACACTTTCCTCATCTGCGCAAGGAAAATATCCCTCCGTGTATCGTCTATATTCAACAAATTGGTGGGCCTACAGTTTCACGTTTTAGTTTTCATTTAAGTTCTATACATTGTTATTTATACACTCAAAGGTTTAGCCACAAAATTGTTTAAACATAATCACCTTCAGTTGCATGAATTCAACTTTTGGAACCACCATGTCCTGGGATTACCAACTCAACTATGTTGTCTATGTTTCTTGATTGCTGAATAGCCTTTCATTTTATGACGCTTCTTTAACAAATCACGACCATGTGTATCTATTGATAACAGCTAGTTCGTTTCTGTAACTGAACATATAGTTTCTCTTTTGATTTATGTGTTCTGCAGGGTACCTTATGTGCATCTTTGGAGAAAAGCTTGATGAAACTTCACTTGACAGGCTTACTGAATTTGAATTTGCGGTACATTGTGTTTGTGTTAAAAAGCTTTACCTTATACTTTGGATGATATGGATATATGTCATTATGAAACAGATGTTTTAATTTACAAATCTCTCATGTGATTAGTTTTCCGATATGGATGGAGAGACTCAGCGCTTCTTTTATCATACCCCGAAGACACGAGAGCTAGACAACCTTCTCGGAGATATCTACCACAAAATTTTAGGTATGTTCTTTTTGCTGGTTTTTAATCTCCATGGCGTCTCCTTCTTGATTACGTTGATGTATTATCTTATTTTACAAACTTTTTCTGGACAGATATGGAAAGGGCAATTATTAGGGACTTGCTATCACACACACTTTTGTTCTCGGATCATCTGCTGAAGGCAGTTAACTTTGCTGCAGAACTTGATTGGTAATCAATATTCCAAAAGCTATGGATATCCCATTTCATTTCGAGTTTTTCCTCTTAAAGAAAATAAGCACTTTTTACTTGTCTTTTAACTATTTAGCTACTTATGAGTGATGTCTAATAACTTTCATTCTTCTTGGCATTTCTAGCATATTATCGTTGGCTTCTGTAGCCCATCAGAATAACTACGTAAGGCCTGTTCTGACAACAGAGTCATTGCTTGATATTCGAAATGGAAGGTGAAGTTGAGTCTATCAAATGCACTTGTGTCTTGTTGTTGCATTTATACATAAACTCCAGACGAGCAATGGTATCCATAAACATCTGTACTGGTGGGTAGGCATGTTTTGCAGGAAATGGCTGTGGATACATTTATCCCGAACGACACTGAAATCAATGATAATGGTTAGCTTACTGTTGGTTGAATTCTTTTGACTATGTAGACGTGCATAAAAACCTAACTTGTTAACTAGTCTATGTTCATCACCTGATTGCAAGTTTGTCTTGGCGCAGGTCGAATTCATATAATTACTGGCCCTAATTACTCAGGAAAGAGCATATATGTAAAGCAGGTCGACTTCACTATTCCAAGTCGTGATTTCTCTCTTCGTCCATCCAAAGTGTACTTGACCATCATGTATAGACAACTCAAGTCGAGCTTTTCTTCTGGCTTTGCTCTTTTTAGGTGGCTTTAATCGTTTTCTTAGCCCATATTGGAAGCTTTGTACCTGCAGATGCAGCAACTATTGGTTTAACTGACAGGTCAAAGTCCTGCATTTTTTTATCCTTCTACAATCACATTTTTATGTATATATTTCATTGCTAAGATCAATCGTACGACTACAGGATATTTTGTGCAATGGGAAGCAAGTTCATGACCGCTGAACAATCTACATTTATGATAGATCTACATCAAGTAGGAATGATGCTCAGGTATTTCTGAACTGCTGCTATCTTAGCTATATTTAAAGCAACTCCACTACTGATAGGCATTTGTGAGAGATCACATTTGCTTTTGTCAGTTGGTGAGATCTTTATCCAAGATTGCAAATATCAATCAGATTCACCTCTGGAAGAAACTAAGATGTGCATTGTTAATAACTTGTGATCATGTTCCTAATAGCTGTGATTGGTTTAAATTCTCCAGGCAGGCAACGTCAAGATCCCTATGTCTCGTAGACGAGTTTGGTAAAGGCACTCTTACAGAAGGTATATATTTTCTGCGCTCTTATGTGTTTGATAATAGACATGTCTGAATGAAAAACTTCTACCTTACCTATGCTCTTACTTGAGCACAGATGGTATTGGCCTGCTTGGTGGGACAATTAGTCACTTTGCCACATGTAATGAACCACCAAGGGTATTATAACGTTCTTTTTGTATTTTCATATAACACTTCTGTATTCTTTAGAACCCTAATGTAGCCTTTTACAGAGTGACATTGTTAGTTTTGGATGCTTTCAGGTTCTAGTATGCACCCACATGACTGAACTACTTAATGAAAGCTGCTTGCCCGTTGTATGTCCTCTGAATAAATTGCCAAATAACTCCTCATATTTAGGGTTTCTTACTTAAAGATTTTTGTTTTTCTTTTACTTCAGTCTGAGAAGATCAAGTTCTATACAATGAGCGTTTTAAGGCCAGAGACAGAATCTGCAAATATGGAAGAAATTGTTTTTCTTTATCGGTATGAACTCTCAGAGACTAGCATTCTTAGCTAAAATAGTCTTACATTATAAAGAAGTCAATGTTTCAGCAAATGGTTTTTGCTTGCAGGTTAATTCCTGGTCAAACGTTGCTGAGCTATGGTGAGCATTTTAATCCTGTCTTGTTATTGTTTACATGATGAGTTTCTTGTGTATTCATCAAATCCATTTATGTAATGCAGGTCTTCATTGTGCACTACTCGCTGGTAAATATAAAAAATTTCCCACTCTAGTCGCAATGTTGACGGATCTTATTACCTAATGTAGATTAGACAGTTGCAAATTGAATTTCTCACTTTTTTTTTATGGAAAGGTGTCCCAGAGGAAGTCGTGAAGAGAGCAGCCATCGTGTTAGATGCCTTTGAGAGTAACAACAACGTCGATAAACTAAACCTTGACAAAATATCGTCCCAAGATCAAACATTTAAGGTCTTTTATTGCTATACAAACTTACCTACCCCTTATCTCCTATCCTCATGGCCTTACCTAACTTTACTGCTACTGAATGAAACTTGCAGGACACTGTTCACAAGTTAATGGAGTTTGACATCAGCAAGGGTGACATACGTGCCTTCTTTCAAGATATGTTCACTTCTTAAACCCTAATTGCATCATACTCATAGATAGCCTCCACAACGTTTCCATGGCACAATCTTTTAGTCAATAGTTTAGAAAAAATAAACTAAATTCATCATCATTCATCAAAATATCTAGTTTAGAAAGAGTAAATGACAAAAGTAAAAAAAGAAATAAGGTAAGATAACCTTGAATCTAACTGCAAACACTAAACTTAGAAGCCACAACTCTCATAAGTGTAAATTCAAAGCCATCCACATCAGTTCCTCTAAAAGGAGTTATTTGCAACTCAGAGCATAGAACCAAGACCGTGTACGAGTCCATACATTTGAGAATCTCCGGGTCTCTATCATAATCCTAACTTCCCAAAAAAGGAAAAGAAATGAAGTTAGATTTATAACTTTGGACTTGAAACTCATGAAAAACTTGTTGTCGTCACCTTTTCAGTAACCACAATGATAGGCTTGGAACTATATTTGTTCTCTAGTCCCTTTGCTCTCCTCCTCATAGTTTCAATATCCTACACTTATTACTATTATCTCGATCAAATCCCATACGATTTGAGTAAGAATAATCAGTGCATATACACTTCATGCCACTGACACAAATTTAGGAATGATAAATAAATAGCTACCTGTGCTTCAAATAAATGATGATCACTGAAATCAAGTCTATCAACGTAACATGCTCCTGTCTGTCAAAACATATACATATCCCATAAGTTAGCAAATGCATGCTGAATCTTTCTTACGATTTCAAGTGAACATAAAAAATACAGAACAACACGAAATAACTTACCCTCCTGATGCTTTTGACAAAGGCATCAGCAGATCCCAGTGCGGAAACACATAGCAGAACTGCATTGTGCAATGCTTCTAAAGCTATATGTGGCTTACCATTTTTAACCTCAAACAAGTATTTCGGGACCATCTTGGAGTAAAAAATAGGGATTGACTTTTTGAATCCCTTTATCGTGTTCTCAATATCTCTGAGGCTTTGTTCAGTTACCTGCATGATCCAGAACCACTAACTAACCTCAATAGTCATCATCAAAAGTAAAGGAAACAAAACGGAAACAGATCTGTAGATGTACCAAGTCTACGTGGTGTATTACAGCAATATCTGCACGCTCAAGCGCTCCAAGAGGTTCTCGTAAGGGACCAAGGGGAACTAAATTACCATTTCCCCAAGGATTCAGCCCATTAAGCATCACAATCTCGACATCACGAGATAAACTCCAGTGCTATCTACCAAACAAGAGAGCAAGTCTTGAAAAAATGCAATAGAACACAAAAGAAATTGAAAAATCTCATAATTCGTTGTGGCCAATAAAGCTACAACTTGTATATATTATAAGCTAACAGAATAAACCTGCATGCCATCATCAAGAACGACTGCTCCAAGTTTCTTTGAAACAGTCATGGCTTCTACACTTTGATGAATGAAGGATTGATCAAAGAATCTCTTTATAGTAGAAGGATTTACAAAGCCATACTTTTCAAAACACGAAGCAGCAGTAGCTGCCCGGTTTGCGCCAACTCCAATTTTTGCAGGTCCACCTCTAAAATGTCTTTCAAGCATTTTGACTTCATCTCCACCAGCATAACCCTATAGAGTGAAACATCAAAATGGAGAAAAACGTTTCAATCAAATTAAAAGTTCTCAAGTTTGAAGAATTGTGAAGAAGTAATGAAGAGCTTACACGAGTGAGAATAAGTGGTGAAATTCCAGAATTAACAAGGAATTGTGAAATGTATTCGACCATTGGCGTCTTCCCATTACCTCCCCAGCTCAAATTCCCAACGCTGATCACCGGAATCGGCAATCTTCATCCAATTTTTAATTCCAGATTTTTTTAATTAATCTCTGAATAAAAAGGTATGATTCAATTGGTGGAGGGAGATAAAAATTCACCGATGTCTCTGTATGAATGAGGAGCGGTAGAGAGACTGCCGAATTTGAAGAGCCACTCCGTAGAGAGAAGAAGCGACTTTGAGGATGGGAACGAGAGAGCGGTGAAGAGCACTGAAATTACTGTGGTCTCGGGTGTAGGCGATTTCATTCACCACCTTTCTCACCTTCTCCATTCACTTATTCCACTCTCTGTAACAACTACTAAACCGAAGCTGTTCAACCTATTTAACCGTTTTCACTATTATACAATAATCAACACTTCCGGTTCCTTTTTTGTGTGTATGAAATATGATCAAATCCACACATGTTTTATTAAAACAACGCCAATTTCTACACTCGCGATCTCATGGATCAAAAATAGAACTTATAGTCGTATAAATTTCCCAGTATAGTCGGATCAGATTGCATATCATTATAAATTTCTCAGTATAAAATTCATGTTAAACCCTTATAATTTATGATTATATTTTTTCTCCAACATTTTTAAAGAATTGGAATGTACTACAAAATATCGAAAGAAAATGATTACAAAAAATTTGACAGTTTTTGGTAGTATTAAGAAGTCTTGGGAGTCTTGGAGCTTCGTAGAACACAAACACTACCGTCGCAGATGTAATCTCTAGATCCAGAGGAGTCTTTTGTGAAACAGCTAAAGATATTTGAGAAGAAACCCATCAGATTCTTTGACTCTATATAAACTTTCTGATCACAGACACAATGACCTTTCTAGGTTCTCTGTATTTTGTTTACATCCTCTGATATATATAAAGAAAATTCCAAAAATTAGAGGTGGAGATAATAAGATATGAAGGAGTCAATGTTGGTCTGCTGAACCTACTCATTTTAAAAGACTGAAATTGAAACACGTTGCTGTGGTATGATCTTTGACCAATAATAAAAACACGTTGCTAATGAATTTGTTTGTTGCAAAGATATTAAACTATATATGTGTGAAAGAGACCTTTCAGTTTTTTTGTAGTATCCTCCAACCTGAGTCCTTAGAAGGAAACAGTGGCTTCAATTCTTCGCCTTCTTCTTTGGCTGTCGTTTCTTTTTCGACTTCTTAAACCCGCCTCCGGTCTCCTGTGGACAATAAAGTTCTATAAGTTAGTTCACAGATAAAATTTAGATATTGTCAACCAGCTTCAGTAGATGCTGACCTTTTTGTAACATCTATATGCACTTTGACCTGAGAACTCCTGTCCACTTTTAGATATATAAACCTGCGAGAGCAAGTAATATCAGAGACTACAAAGTTTCACAAGTCTTTGTTTACTACAAAATAGTTCTCATGCTTAAAAAGGTTTGTGCGTGTGTTTAACACTTTCATCCCAGTCTCATTTGCTTTTCTAATAGTGCAAACAAAAGCCTACCTTTCTTCCTTCTGGGGATGTGAACCAATGACCTG
This sequence comes from Leavenworthia alabamica, assembly GCA_000411055.1. Lineage (NCBI taxonomy): Eukaryota > Viridiplantae > Streptophyta > Magnoliopsida > Brassicales > Brassicaceae > Leavenworthia > Leavenworthia alabamica. The sequence goes on along the minus strand of KE158772.1, from coordinate 42,418 downwards.
CAGAGCCACTGTTAGCTGATACACGTCTTTTGCCAGCATCCTTTGGAGCTGCAGTTTTCGCTTTAGGATTTAACCAGCCTTCAGAAGTGTGTGCGTTTTCTAGGCCTTTAGAAACTTTTGACTTGGTTTGCCCTCTTCTGCAGCTTTTGCTGCTAGAGCCTCCATTTTTAGAACTCCCTTTGCTACCAAATTGATTCCTACAATGGCATTGTGAAGATATGTCAATTTTTCCTGGAAACAAAAGATTGTACGTGTAAGAATAAGAAAGGGGTTAGGAGAGTAACTTACATATAATCAACAAGGAACACCTCTCGCTGGCTCTCTCTATCATTGACAATTCCCAAGGGCAAGAAATTTGGTAACCGCTTTCGAGCTAGATCACAAATCCTTGGATCACTATGCAAGAAGAAACGATGAGATGGAGGAGTAGGGTGGGAAAAATCCAAGAATTCCTCAGTTTGCTGAAAACCAGTCAAGTTATGATATCCACTATTGCTACTACTTGCAACAGCACTACTTTGTTTCTGAGGATTGCTACTAGTCTTGATTGAGCTAAAATAGTCCTGACAAACATCATCAAAAGCCGGTGTTTGAATCTTAGAAACCGCCGGGGAAAAGTTTTTCCACAAATCTCCAAGACATGGCATAGATCCAGATTCCTTTCTCTTTCCTTTACTAGCAACAGAGAGTGGATCCTTTTGGGATGAATCATATTTTTTAGTTACACTGCTTAAATCTCTGCTAATGGGTGGATGGTCATCTTCAGAATCAGAATCTAGTAGCTGAAACCTTCGTAGAGGACTACGAGCTGACCGCTGAAACAATGATGCAATAGAACTAGTCCCAGAGGCAGCAGATGGTGGAAGATCCAACTGCTTTCTTTTTCCCAGAGAGATCATAGAAGGTTGATTAGATAAAACTCCAGAACCATGAAGTGGCACCCTTGAACTACAACTAGAAAAATGACTTCTTTTTGAGGTAGATGCATCTACATGTAGCAATAACACAAGTGGTACATATATCAACATAAAACCAACAAAAGTATGAAAGAACTTAAAATATCACATAAGAAACCCTAAATAAACCAGTAACTAATCTTAAGAGTGAAAAGGCTAATTAGTTCACAGGCAGTGCTTCAAATTCAATTCCAGCAAGCTAAGTAAGACTAATATTGCAAAAGCTTAAAATGTAAATTTACCGGCGGGAAAATCCTCTGGAGAAGAAAACTCTTCGATGTCATCATCATCTCGATCCTCCTTGTAACTTAACAACTCATTAGCTACAGCTCTATCATCTTTCGCAGCAGACTTGTCGGTATTGATTCCTCTTCGCAATCGTTTGAGAACCGGGCTTGCAAAATCTGGTTCAAGCTCTTGATCAGAATCTGAGACAGTAAGTCCCGGCTCGTCGCTGATTAATGGATCACCGGCAGATGAGCTAGGGTTCTGAATAGAACTCGATTGGGGATCCGAAGTATCATCAAAATCAAACCCAAGCGAAAACGAAGGTGGCTCAATCGAATCCATGAGAAGGAATTAGGGGTTGGAGTAGCAGATGGAGAGAGTCTTCAAAAATACTATGGAATTGGCGCCTTGGCCTTAGCTCTATTTGATGTGTGTCAAAGAAGCTTGAAATTTTCGTGAAATTTCCCCGCCTCCCGCATAATCATATCATATATGAAATATAACCTTATATTATATGTGGGCCTTAACAGAATTGAGCCCATATAGTAAACTTAGACAGTTCAACGAATGTGTCATACAGACCAAAATATTGAATATTCGCTATCTTATTGACACTATGTGCAACCAACAACTATCATTTTCTTTAATCAAATACTAAAAAACATTATTAATCAGTTCATCATCACATATAATATATAAAAAGTAGAAATTAAAATACTTTAATTACAATTAGGTCGTTAAAAGTGATTAGTTTGTCTGAAGACCGTTGACGAAAAAAAAGCCAGACCTTTTCCACGCGCTCACCACAAACGCATTCATAAATTAATCCATCGATCGTCTCTTTCAGATCAATTTCTTCATCCCACAGTTTCCGACTTTTTTTTTCCGGGAAAATTTGTTTCATAACAAAAGTCAAGAAAAATGCATGATTTTTGCTTCACAATCCCATACGGGATGGTTCTAATCGGCGGGGGATTTATAGGATATATGAAGAAAGGAAGTATTACATCTTTCGCCGGAGGTGCAACCACTGGCTTATTACTCATTCTCGCTGGATTTATTAGTCTCAAGGCGTTTGAGAAGAAGAAGAATTCATCTATTGCTATGGTTCTTCAGACAGGTTTTGCATTTTACTGATATATTATTTAGGACGATTTCGATTTTGCGTATGGATTTAATTTTTGTTTTCATTTTTTTTTTATGGTTTTTGGATCAAGAATTTAGCTTGAGAAGAGATGATAATAAGTAATAAACTATGTTATATTAGAGGTTAAGGATCTTATTAGACCATTAACGATCTGGATCTAAATAAGTAATCTGGATACATGATGATATGATTTGTGTAATGATGATGTTTAGTTCTTGATAGTTAAAGATGAAAGCCAACATTTTTGTTGTCTTATTTGAGTTGGAAGATGCTTGTAGTTGAGTTAGATTCCTGTTTTTAATAACTACTGTTCTTGGCTTTGAATTGACACAAACACCATGCTCTCAAAAAATCTATATTCATTCTCCAAGTTTAGAATCTCCTGTGACTGAAACTTATCTGAATGTTTCTTTATATTTACAGTAATTGCAGCTGCTCTCACACTAGTCATGGGACAACGTTACTTGCTAACTCAAAAGGTTATGCCAGCTGGTTTGGTTGCTGGGATCAGGTAAAGCTGTTTCCTCTCTTTTCTCCTTTCCTTGTGTGAAACACTCACTACATTCACTTAACCTTACAACCATATTTGTATTGCAGTGTTCTCATGACCTGTTTTTACGTATACAAGATCGCTACTGGTGGAAATAGAATTCCAGCCAAAGCTGAATGATGGCTATGCAACTCTGGTTTTTTCGTGAATACTCTCTGTTGTTGAATGGTGTAGACAATACTGTGCTGTCCTAACGCCTTAATAGCTTGTATTTGTCAAAAGAACTGCATATGTTCTTGTGTGTTTCTTAGATTAGTTTCTTGTTATCATGTTTTTTTGTGTTACCACAAACTGTTTTGAGTTATATCATATATGAAGATCTCTGAAATTTTGATACACACTAGTGATCTGAGAATGAGCACATCTCATGCTAGAAATGTTATGGAACCCAATGATCTCTTTGGTAATCCTAATTTCTAATACTAGTATTAGTCTTTACTTTACCAAATGACAGCTAAGATAAGTTCTTAGGATCCTATTTTTCCATAATAGCTTACTCTCACAGATATAGAAACAATTGCAATTAATGATACTGTAGAATATGATTAGTTGATTACGTTTTTAAGCTAAACTTTCCATACCAAGCTAAAGTAGTCTGTGTAGATTAAGATTACTACTAAACAGCTCATGGATTCAATTGTTCACTCCAACGTCAAAAAAACTCTCCACTATCATGGCCTATTCCGGAATGATTCTTCTGATTCTGATCAACTTCTTCATTTTCCAGACTGCTTTATCAAGTTCTTGGCAGACATTGAGTGGTTAGAACACAAGGAGTTCTTTCACTTTTACGGTTTTACCACACATGGTTTTTTAAGAGAATGATTTTACAGTTTCTTGATGTGTGTTTTTCTGGCAGGGAAACCTCCGGCAGTGATTGCTCGAGGTGGTTTCTCAGGTATATTTCCAGATTCTAGTCTTCAAGCATATCAGTTGGTGAATTTAACAACTTCACCAAAGGTAAATCTCTGGTGTGATCTTCAACTAACAAAGGATGGTGTTGGAATCTGCTTCCCAAATCTAAACCTTGACAATGGTTCTGATGTCAATAGCATCTACCCAAATAACACCAAAAGGCTTTCTGTTGACTTCACATGGAAGGAACTCTCTGATGTTAATTGTAAGTGTCTTGTTTCTTTCAAACCATTATCTTCTTGCAAGTGAAGCTTTATTCTACATTATACAAAGTTCAATCTTTTGGAATAACAACTCTGCAAATGTTTCATTTCAATATTTTTGATTGTAACTCAAGTTTGCCGTCTCAACAGTGGTCCAGAATGTTATCTGTAGAACTGAAATTTTCGATGATTCTTTCCCGATATTGACTTTTGAAGAAGTATCAAAAGTAGGAACTTCAGGCCTCTGGTTAAACATTCAGGTAAATGTATACACTCTTCTTGTCACCTGACACCTACCATAAGATCATATAACTAACCTCCTTCTTCTTGTTACTTACAGAACAGTAGTTTCTACTCACAACACAATTTGAGTATGAGAAACTTTGTAGTCTCTATATCAAGACGCAAGAAAGTAGAATTCATATCTTCTCCAGAGATTAGTTTCCTGAAGAACATTAAAAAGGATGTCAAGAAAACTGAGACAAAGCTCATCTTCAGGTTTCTGAATCAAGACCAGATAGATCCTTTCACCAACCAATCTTATGGCTCTCTTGCTAAGAATCTAAGTTACATAAGAACGTTTTCGTCTGGAATACTTGTTCCAAAATCTTACATATGGCCTGTAGATTCAGATCTTTACCTGCAACCTCACACCAACCTTGTCACAGATGCTCATAAAGAAGGTTTAAAAGTTTTCGCCTCGGAGTTTGCCAATGATTTTATGATTGCATATAACTACAGCTATGATTCAACAGCCGAGTATTTATCTTTCATTGACTATGGAAACTTCTCTGTTGATGGTTTCTTATCAGACTTTCCTGTCACTCCATATCGAGCCATCAGTAAGTTAAAGAAGAATCCTTTTTATCTTTCTCTTCCCATTTCATACTTTAGAGGTTAACAAAGCAAAGGAAGATTCTTATTTGCTCTTTCCACAGATTGCTTCTCTCATCTGAACAATAAAAAAGCTAAGGAGCAAGGTAATGTACAGACTATAGAGTAAAAACATTTACATACATGAAATTTCTAACATCTTTGTTTGCAGTCTGATCCATTTTGATCTTGCAGCTACTAAGATAACTATTATTTCAAAGGATGGAGCGAGTGGAGATTTCCCAGGCTGTACTGACTTGGCATATGAGAAAGCTGCGAGAGATGGAGTTGACATTCTTGATTGCAATGTTCAGATGTCTAAAGACAAGATTCCCTTTTGTTTGAGCTCCATAAATCTTATTAGCAACACTAATGTCATGGAAACAAGCTTCAGAAATCTGTCTTCATTAGCTTCTGAGATTCAAAAGCAAATTGGAATCTACACTTTCAGCTTAACCATGCCTCAAATACAAACCTTGAAGCGTAAGAGCAAAAACTACGAAGTAAAATCAAGATTCAATATAAAATACATCTGAATGAAGATTATATCTAAACTGTGACTTTGTTATCCTTTCATTGCAGCCACTATTTCGAATCCTCTAAGAGACTCTAAATTATACAGAAACCCAAGAAACAAAAATGCTGGAAAGTTTCTTACATTATCCGAGTTCTTGTTTCTTCCAAACCGCTACAGCTCTCTCTCAGGCATCTTGATAAAAGTGGAGGTGAGAGTTCTGTTGCAAATCTTGAGTGTAACCAATAACTAACATATGATTCTTTTTCTTGATATAGCATTATCTCTTCTCTTAGAATGCAGCATATTTAGCTAAACATCAAGGAATTAGCGTGGTCGATGCTGTATTAGATGAGTTAAAGAAAGCTACTACTCAACAAAACCAGACAAGTGCAAAAACAATACTGATACAGTCTACTGATAAGTCAGTCCTGATGAAGTTCAAGGAGAAGAAGCAAATGAATCATGATGAGTTGGTCTATAGAGTCGTTAAACACATAAGTGGTGTTACAGATTCTGCAATCAAAGACATCAAGAATTTTGCAGGCTCGATTCTCATCAGTAAGAACTCGGTCTTTCCCAACGAGGAGGGGTTTGCCAGGTTTAAAACAATGACAGATGTTGTAGAGAGGCTAAAATCAAGCGGGCTTCGTGTTTATGTAGAAACATTTAGCAATGAGTTTTTGAGTCAGGAATATGACTTTCTCTCGGATCCAACAATAGAGATAGACTCTTTTGTTAAAGGTTTCAATATTGATGGCATTATCACTGACTTCCCAGCAACCACTGCAAGATACAGAAGTAAAAGAAACAGTCTCCTCTTCTATTTTTGTTGCTTCTTTATCTTTCCTTTGAGCCAATCTGAGATAATTTTTTATTGCAGAGAACAAATGTTACACCAAACTGCATCTAGTTCACGCCGGTGAGCTTCTAAGTTTCGGGAACCCAGAGCTCCTTCCACCGGCTGAAGCTCCATATGCATTACTAAATGACTCAGATGTCGCGGAGCCACCGTTGCCTGAAGTAATAAGTCAACCTCCTCCATCAGTAACAAGTCAGCCACCTACATCTACACGAGTGAAGGCAGAAGCAAAAGCAATAGAAGTCCCCTTTGCGTTTATAACCATGGCGATTCTTGTGTGTGTGTTTTCACCTTAGTTTAGTGTAACTGACTTAAACTGCAGTATCTATCTGCAAGTGAACCTATGAAGTATGAACAACTATGTTGTAAGTATAATAATATCATTCTTCTTTTAAGAGTTATTTCTATAAGGTATCTAGAATTTCAAATTTAGAAGAAGATATTAATAGGAAATATGAAAATGGATAAACATATCTTTAAAACCCACAAAACCAGCCAAATTTAGCTATTTGATTTTAATTCTCTTCCCATAGATTATTCACCATCCATTTAAATGTTTCTCTTTTTTTTCAAGTAAAAAATAAAATAAACAATTAAACATAAGAAAAAGGATTCTTAGTAGGAAATTTTATTTCTCATTTTTGTTTTGTTCCTTCTTCTTTAGAGGCCAAAAGAAACCAGATTCATTTTTGGTTTCTTCAAAGGCCAAACCTTTTTTCTTATCTTTCTCAGCAAACCCTTTTGCCATCTTACAAAAAAAAAGAAACATCTGTTCGTTTGATAATTATCTCGATTCCTTTTGGTTTCGAGGTTCAAGAACATTCATGAACTTCCAGTAAACAAACAATCATCTTCTTGTAGTAAAAATCCAAGAAGATATATTCATATAAAGACATATATATAATATATATATATATATATAGAATGAAACTGAATTGCTTGTTATGTTGTATGTCGGAGAGACAATTAAGTAGACGATCATCATCAAGACAAAGCTTCAAAGACTGTATTGATGCAAAGAACAAAATAACTACATTTGATAACATCTCTTTTAAAACAGGTCCCAACTTTTTTTAAAACATTTTCATTATTATATCTAAATGAAGCAAGGCTTATTTTCACGTACCTGTAGATAGTAGTAGGCGACGATACATATCCGAGGAGATAGCAAAACTCGGGAAAGTAAACATCAGTGCTCAGATCTTTACATTCAGAGAGCTCTGTGTTGCTACCAAGAACTTTAACCCTGATAATCAGCTTGGTGAAGGTGGATTTGGAAGGGTTTACAAAGGGCACATAGAAACCATTGAGAAAGTAACATTCTATCAAAACAACATCTCTGTTTTTATGTTAATATGTTCTGTTCAAAGGTTTGATTATGATAGTTGCCTGTTTAGGATGTTGCGGTTAAGCAGTTAGACAGGAATGGTTACCAAGGGAACAGAGAGTTTCTTGTTGAAGTCATGATGTTAAGTCTCTTACATCATCAACACCTTGTCAATTTGGTCGGATATTGCGCAGATGGTGATCAACGGGTTCTTGTCTACGAATATATGCAAAATGGTTCATTAGAGGATCATCTACTTGGTATCTAAACATTACAAGACATCATAGACTATATACTCTGTTATCTTTACATTATAGTTTAAAAATTTATACCTTTTATTACCTTAAGATTTGAGGAGGAACAAGAAGCCATTGGATTGGGACACAAGGATGAAAATAGCAGCAGGAGCAGCTAGAGGGCTTGAGTATCTACACGAAACAGTTGATCCTCCTGTGATTTACAGAGATTTCAAGGCTGCCAACATCTTACTTGATGAAGAATTCAACCCCAAGCTTTCAGATTTTGGTTTAGCTAAGGTTGGTCCAACAGGCGGAGAGACTCATGTGTCAACGAGAGTAATGGGAACATATGGTTATTGTGCGCCTGAGTATGCTCTCACTGGACAACTCACTGTGAAATCCGATGTATACAGCTTTGGAGTTGTGTTCTTGGAGATGATCACAGGAAGAAGAGTTATAGACACAACAAAACCAAATGAAGAACAGAACTTAATCACTTGGGTATAGTTTTCAAAACTCTCTCTGACATAAAGAGAAAAACTTGGTTTGGTTATGTTAATATGGTTTTGCTA